>PVJL010006558.1:45478-90476 GCA_004026885.1 Lyroderma lyra
AAGACCTTCATATAAGACCTGCAACAATAAACTGTATAGAAGAAGACATTGGTACTAAACTTATAGACCTAGGACTCAAGGAAGACTTCATGAATCTGTCCTCAAAGGCAAGGGAAGTAAAAGCAAAAATAAATGAATGGGACTATATCAAACTAAAAAGCTTCTGCACAGCAAAAGAAACCATCAACAAGGCAAAGAGGCAGCCAACTGAATGGGAGAAAATATTTGCAAATAACACAGCAGATAAGGGTCTAATATCTAAAATATATAAAGAACTAATAAGACTTAACAACAAAAAAAGAAACAACCCAATTGAAAAGTGAGCAGAAGAACTAAATAGACACTTCTCCCACGAATAAATACAAATGGCCAGCAGACATACGAAAAAATGCTCATCCTCATTAGCTATCAGGGAAATGCAAATCAAAACCACAATGAGATACCACCTCACACCTGTGAGAATGGCTATTATCAACAAGACAAGGAACAACAAGTGCTGGAGAGGATGTGGAGAAAAAGGAACTCTGGTACACTGCTGGTGGGAGTGCAAACTGGTACAACCACAGTGGATGGCAGTGTGGAGGTTCCTCAGAAAATTGGGAATAGAGCTACCATATGACCCAGCAATTCCCCTTCAGGGGATCTACCCCAAAAACCTGAAAACCTTTGTCCACAAATACTTATGTACCCCAATGTTCATTGTAGCGCTGTTCACAGTGGCCAAAACATGGAAACAACCAAAGTGCCCTGTGACAGATGACTGGAGAAAGAAGCTGTGGCACAGATACACAATGGAATATTACTCAGCTATAAGAAAAGATAAAATATTGCCATTTGCAACAAAATGGATGGACCTGGAGATCATCATGTTTAGTGAAATAAGGCAGACAGAAAAAGAACTGTATGACTTCACTCATATGCGGAATATAAAACTGAAAGCAAAGAAAAAAGAAATGAACAAGCAAGCAAATAACTCATGGACACAATCAATAGTTTAATATTTATTTGGGTATGAGTGGGTTGTGGGGGCGGAGAAAGGGAAAGGTTGGGAGAGAATGGAGGGGGAGCTAAATACATGGTGATGGAAAGAGAGGACACATTGGGTGGTGAACTTATTATACAACAAGTTGACAACGCACTGTGGAGTTGTATGCCTGAAACCTATGTAATTCTTGCTAACAGATGTCACCCCAAAAAGTCTAACAATATAAATGAATTTAAAAATACAATTTTGGGTAGAAGTGTGTAATAACTGAATTACTGGGCCATGGGCAGCAAACTTTATTTAGTAGCAAACATTTGACTTGTTGGTCCTGAGTTTGAAATGACTTGTTAGGATGCCTACATACTGCAGCTACCTTAGAAATGCCAGGGTCTTTCTGAATGCCCACTAGTTTGTAGCACCACTTCCTCCTCACCCTCACTCCAGAGAAGGCCTGAGAAGCAGGATATTGACTCTTCAAGACCCCCAGTGACTCTGTAGCTCAGATTTTCAGGAAGACCCACTACGCCAGTTCTGGCTCCTGGCCAAAGTCCTGCTATTATCTAATGCTTTGCTGGGACCCCCCCTTTCACATGACACACACATACTTCTGTCACCATTCAAGTGGGAGCAACATCTGCATTTTCTTGTTGCCTTAATGCTAAGAGCGTTCACCTTTAGCACATAGGCTTTTCTAGCCACCAGTTCTTATCCTGGAGATGGATGCTCAGCTGAGAACATTGAGAATTTCAAGTAACTGTTCATCTAGCAGGTTATGTTCTGCCACTCACTAGCTGTAAGTCTTGATATTTATTCTATAAATCTGGCCTTCCAACCAGTTCCCACCCTGCTTAGTTAAGTGAAATATTTCCATCTGAATATGACAGGTAACACGTGATTTCACTCTTATAAGAGATTATTAGGGGAAGCAAGACATAAAAATACAAAACAAACTGAAAATAAATTCATAGATACAACAACAGAGTAGTGGTGATGAGAAAAGCATTAAGGTGGGACGATAATGAAATATATAAATAGGTCAACCATAGAATTAGAAAGAATGACTAGGCATTGTGTACAGAGACCATGAAAAATTTTACAAATGCTGTGTTGGAAGGGGTATACCTGAAATTTATATCATATTATCAACAAACTATTCCTCAATATAATTCACATTTAAAAATACAGCAAGAAAAATATTATACTTTTAAACATGGTTCACAAATGTAACTTACTACAGTCCAATGACACATTACCAATTTTTTATTATTTTAAAATTACTTTCCAGAGAAATTTTAATATTAATTTACAGAGATTTTTATCAAAAACTTTTTAGTAATCTGAAAATAATTTTAAAATTATATGCACATCACTGTTTCATGAGAACATGTCTAACACCTTAATACACTGTCTTGAAAATGGAAGAAAGTTAAGAAGTGTTTATTGAATGATTTCCAAGTAGGTTAATTCTTTATGACAGAGAAGGGTAATAAATTCTGTTTTGTATATATAAAATATTAAAAGTAGAATAGTGCTGTGATACTGAATATATTTTCCAGTTCTTAATATTTTTCAAATTCTTAAATTTGTAGAAAAATTAACTATTATCTTGAGTAAAAGTGGGAGAATTGGTACAATACATTCTCTATGCCTCAGGTTAGAATATGACTCTAGGAAATACAGGAAGGTCCCAATTTTTTTATATTAATTTTTCTCTTTACCTATGTATCCTTCTATCTGAAACTTTATTGTGATTTTTCCCTAGAAACAACCCAGGATCTACTAAAAAATAGTACAGGATGCTATGAGTTGAATAATTAAAATCCTCATGAATGGATCCCTCAGCAAATATTTTTCACATATTATATTGGATATGGGGAGAGGTAAAAGCAAAAATGGCAAGGATGATCAATTGTATAGTGATGGGTGCTAACGAGACTTACTGCCCAGTGGTTATAAATATTACATACTAACTCTGTCAACTCAAAATACATGTAGTTTCAGACACACATTTCTTACAATCACACTAAATTGATAAGTATAAAATACAAGAAATTAAAAAGATAAAGGATGACAGAACTTTATAAAAAATGAAAGATTTCATACTAACTCTTTCGAAAAACATCTGAGGGAGATGCCAAGGCAAAACACCCTTTCTGCAATCATGGCCCTGGTTAGAAACTTTTTCCTCAGGTATACTAGGCTTCTAATTGTCTCAAAGCTTGGCTGTGTTTTCTTCTTTCTCATGACAGTGAAATCTGGTCTTCATGTAGATTCTGCCCTGAGCTGGACTGGCCACCAAACATGAACTAAAAATAGTCCAGAAATAAGTGGCTTTGTATCCATTGATGTCCATGGAGATGTAGCACATGAAACTAAAACATAGGGTCTTTTATGATGAGGGTTTCTTCTGACTGATTTCATTTGCTTTGTTTCTTTTACATTTTTTAAGTCTATGTACTTCATTTAATTATAGTGGCATGCAACATTACATTAATTTAAGAAGTGCAATAGAGTAGTCTGACATTTACATACTGTAAAATGTGATCATCCCGCTTAGTCTAGTAATCATCTGTCACCATGCAGTCTATCACAATATTATTGACTGTATTTGTCTTATCATTTCCATCCATTCCTCTCACCCATGCCCAAGTAAATATTTACAGAACCTTGTTAAATAAAATGTGTGAAACTCTCACACACTTACTAAGACATTGGTATGCAGAGCAAACACTTGCTGCATACATGCAAATTTACACTCACACTTAAGCAGACATACAATATCCCAACATAATTTAAACACACATTCAAGCACACCCAGGCACTCATTGACATTCTGTGACAGATACACACATGCATACACACCAGTATTTATATATGCCTGCATGTCTACATGCATGCTTCTCACACACACACCAATACACACACACAGAGACAACAAACAAACCCAGCCTGCAACTCACATGAATTCAGTGTCTACACACTTAGAGACATGACACATCAACACAAACAATGCTTGTACCAGGAAAATTGAAGCTAGGCTTGTCCTTGCTGTCCCACTTAAATGGCTAAAGAGAGAGAGCTTCAAAGCCAGGCATTCAGGCCAGTCTTTCATTGAGCCACTATGCCTTTTCCTTCAGCATCCTGCCTGCCTGGGCTTTGATCAGTCTTCTCAGCCTTCTGAATGGTGTTGGCTCAGGAAGGACCTGGCAGCATAAAACCTGCACTTTCTTAGTAATAGGACACAGTTCACAAAACTACCAAAACTTTTGCCTCAACAACTCAATCCCTTACTGTCTAAGCCTGGCTGATCAGTGGGCTTGATAAGAGCAAAGGATCCAGGAGCTTGGGTGTCCATCAGGGCCCAGAAACCTGCTGTGAAGGTGGAAATAGTCCATGTTGAAAATGGAAAGGATAGATTAAGCTGAAAAGCTGTATAATAATTGGATTCTAGATAATGAGTGAGCTTGGTACGGAGTGAAAAATGTGAAAGAGTGGGAAAGATAGAGGATGAAGAAGTTGGTGAGTGTAAGGGTATTTGAAGGAAGATGAAAGTAGTAGTTTGTACAAAAAAATGACAAAAGCTGGGGGGTTTGAGGATGAAGCAAATGAAAGTCAGGGAAAAGAATGGGGTTCAGAATGAAGGGAGGACACATTTAAAAAATATGAGTTAAGGAAGAGCCCACTACCTGACCAGCATCAAAAGCACAGACAACAATGTTAGTAAGTGAAAACTAATCCTCTCTCCAAAAAGCACTTATTGGGCAACTCACTGGTACCTGTCAAAAGGTCTAGAGTGACTGAATGCATGTCAATTGCTCTTGCTTTCCCAGAGCTCCTTTCAGGAGATTTGATCTGCCCAGGTCCTGACTAGTTTCATTTTGCACAAGTGAAAACTGAAGGCAGAACCAAATAAAGTGAAGGCTCCTAATGTAAAAAGCCAGGTAGAATAAGTGTATTTTTTTCACCCCTTTGTCAGTCAATAAATGTGGAGCTAAACAGAAACAGGGGTGACCCTGACATTCAGGGCCGGACTGAGATTGTAACCTCACATGGTCACATACCTTACAGACTCCCTGGTGCTTGGCCAGGTGCTAATTCTCCAGGATGGGAGTAAGGTGATGACCCCCAGACCTACCAGTTCCAGGATATTTCAGACCTAACCCCAAGAGAGCTAGGCAGAACCAAGTCTGCTTTTATCCTGGGCTTTTTTTTTTTTTTTGAGTCTTTGTTGCTTCCATCCTGATAGCATTGGGGGAGAATTGTAGGACTAGTCTTTCTTTACTGAGCTCCTAGGTCATGGTTCATCTAACAATAAACACTTGATTTGTTTATCCTGAACTTGAAACGTGTTGTCAAGAACTCTGCATACAATAGATACTCTATATAAAGGCAGAGTCTTCTTTCAGCCACCATTAGTTGGCAGCACCACCAGCATTTCATCTTTATGCTAGATCAGACCAGAAGATCAGGGTGTTTTCTTTCAATTGTCCCAGTGTCTCATAGCCCTCATGTGCCCTAATGCTTGGTGAGCCAGTTCTGGTCACTACCAGAAGGCCAGCCATTACTCACTTGGCTGCTCCAGCCTACCCTGATGTGCCATAAACTGACCTTTTTCACCTATCAAGTGGGGTCTGCATTTGCATTTTCTCTCTGCTCTATCTTGACAAGCTCCCACTTTCAGTCCAATGGTTTGCCCAGCAGCAGTCCTTAGCCTGGAGATGGGTGCTTAACAGAGAGCATTGAGAAATTATTAGTAAGAACTGTGTTCAGCCAGCATCCTCTCACTCTGCCACTCAATAACAGTAAATCTGTAATATTTATTGAGTGAATATTATTTTTAAACAGCACAAGTTCTACAGAAAGTATTTCTGTTCCACTCACCAGATAAACACTATGCTGAATACAATATGTTAAAACTTAGTGTCATACAAATTAAATATAAGATTTCACCCTTTACTATTCACTTTATATAACATGTCTTTTTTTTTCATGAAGAACACACCACTTTCAATGATTTTTACCAACTGGTCTCTGTTGACAGGGTCTGATAAGTCACTTATAGGCTTAGCTGTATGAGTGTCAAAAAGTGTTCGAGTTTCATTTTGAAAAAAACTTTCTGAATATACTGTGATTTTTTTCATTAAAATTATTGGAGTGACATTGGGCAGCAAAATTACATAGTTTCCAAGTGTACAGTTCTTTATCATCTGTATGTTGCAGTGTGTTCTCACCAGCCAGGGTTAATATAAAGTGTTAATATCCAAAATTTATAAGAAACTCATACAACTCAACACCCCAAAATGCAAACAACCTAATTAAAAAATGGGCAAAAGACCTGAATACATTCTCAAAAGAGGACATACAGATGGCCAAAAAGCACATAAAAAAATGTTCAACATCACTAATCATCAGAGAAATGCAAATCAAAATCACAATGAAACACCACCTCATTCCTGTTAGAATGGCTCTCATTAATAAATTGACCAACAACACATGTTGGTGAGGATGTGGAGAAAAGGGAACCCTTTTGCACTGCTGGTATGTTCTTTTTTCTTTTTCTTTTTAATTAAAGCTGTTGGGTTTGCATTGGTTAGCAAATTTGTATAGGTTCTAAGTGTAGAATTCTATAATACATCCACTATGTGTTACATTGTGTGCTCACCATCCACAGTTGATTCTCCTTTCATCACCATATACATGACCCCTTTTCTTCTTCACCACTCCATCCCTCCTTATCCTTTGGTAACCACTAAACTATTGTCTGTGTCCATGAATTTCTATTTCTTTGTTTGTTTTTCTTGTTTCTTGTTGCTTTTAGTTTTAAACCTCACATATAAGTAAAGTAATATGGTTCTTGACTTTTTCTGTCTGATTTATTTGGCTTAGCATAAGAATCTCAAGATTCATCCATATTGTTGCAAATGACAGTGTTTCATTTTTTCTTATGGCTGAGTAATATTCCATTGTGAATACAAGTATGTACCACATGAAAATGTGAATATAATGTGTTGAAGTCAAATGCTTTACTAGATAAATTACAAGGAATTGTCATATTCATTGTTTGACTAAACACTGTTTACAACACAATTTTGTACTATCACAAAATATTTTGTCAAATACATCTTGTGAAAATGTCAGTCATAGATCACAAGAGTTAGAAAATGTAAAATATTGCAAGTAACTTTCTTCTTTTCTTTAAATTAGTTCCATGTGTACAAGAGAACATAATGCTTATTTACAGACTTTATATAGTGATAACCCCAACAGGTCTATTTCCCATTTGATATCTTACATAGCTATTACAATACCATTGACTATATCCCTGTGGTGTACTTTATATCCCATGAGTATACACACACACACACACACACACACACACACACACACACACAAATAGTTCACATTCAACATTAATTTGTATTATTTTCAGGTGTATGACACAGTGGGTAGGCATCTATATAATTTATGGAGTGCTCCCCCTGATAGGTCCAGTGTCCACAGAAAACCATGCATTACTTTTTTAACATTGTTCACCATACTTCTTCATAGCGTACCTCACATCCCCCTAACCTCTATGTGCCAGTTTGCATTTCCCAATCCCTTTACCCTTCCCACATATTCCCCGATCCTTCCTCCAATATGACTTCATTAGTTACAGTCTATTTATGTTGTGACTGTTCCTTTATTCTGTTCTTTGGTTTACACATATACCATATTTTTCCATGTATTCATATATTGAATAATTTCTGACAAGTTAGCTTCTTTATGACAGATAAGTTAAGAGGTGATAAATTGGGGTATAAAATAAATTGAAATTAAAAGAGTGCAGTTATACTGAATAGATTCTCTATTCCTCTTTTTCTTCATTTGTTCTTGTCCTTATGTGACATGTTCCTTGAACTGTGTAAAAACAAAGATGAACTCAAAAAGTTGAGAAATGGGTTATCTGTGTATGAAGGATGATGGGGTGTGGTGAAAAACATGAAAGAGTGGTAGAAGAAAGAGAATAAGAATCAAGTTGGATTAAGAATGCAAGAGTAGAATTGGATAGCTGGGAATAAGGAGGTAAAAAGGTGGAGAAAATTTTTGGTGGAAGGTTAAAATGTATATAAAAAATATGAGGTTTTGAGGGAAGAAGAAAGTTTCAGGATGATTGAAAGACACAGCAGAGGTGTAAAAGACAGGAGAGAAATATAAGTGGGTGGTTAAAGGTGATCTGGAGGAAGAAAAAAACTGGTTCTTTGAAGAAGAGTGGGGGTTCCAAAAGACAGAACGTTGGTGATAAAAGTTTAGAACAAAAGTCAAATGAAACAGGTATGTCAGAAAAAGGAGTGAAGCTCCTAGGTAATGGGAGGACACAGTGGGAGGGGTGGGAGAGGGTAGAGGCCAGTTAGAGGTTATCAGCAGAAGCATAAAACCCACCTGCACCAGTGATGTGGTCTGGGGTAGCTAAACACATATAAACTGGCTCCTCAAATTCCAGAGCTCCCCAGTAAGGTATCTATTTGCCCTGGGCAAGGCTGGTTTAAGTTTGCAGAAAATAAAAGTGAAAAGAACAGGTGAGTGAACATTCCAAGGGGAAATCAGGTGGGCAGAAAGTAGATTTTGGTGACTTCTTTGTCAGTCAACAAACTTGGAGGTAAAGTATAAACAGGGGTTACTTAGACATTCAGGGCACGGATGATATTTAAACCCAGATGTTCCACAGGCCTCCTGGTGATTGTCACTGAGACTGATTCTTCAGAAAGAATGACGTGTTTAAATGATGTGTTTACTTACTAACCTTTCCATTTTCTGCAGGTTTCCAGCCTGGCCTCTTTATTGGGGGCCATCTTTGAATCTTGGTTTCTTCACCTCTTTGGCAAGACTGGGTAGAGGTTTGTAACAAGAGTGTTTACCAATCCATTGGCTGTGGACTTCATTCAGCAGCAAACATTTGATTTGTTGGTCCTGAACTTGAAATGACTTGTCAGGACTTTTGAATGTTGCAGATAACCCAGAAATGTCAGGCTTCTCCTGGAAACCAACTAGTTTTTAGCACTACCTCCTCCTCACCCTCATCCTAAAAAGACCTGAAGGGCAGGAAATTTATTCTTCAGGACCGCCGTGACTCTGGAATTTTGATTGACAGCAACTCCCTGTAAGTTATCTCTGGCTTTTGTTTAAAGTCCTTCCATTACCCACCAGCCTGCTGGACACCCACCCTAACCTGCCATACACTGACCTCTTTCACCATCCAAGTGGTGGCTGCATTTGCATTCTCTCTTTGCCCTATTTCAACAAGCTTCCACCTTCAGCTCAGAGGCTTGTCCAGCCACCAGTCCTGCATCTGGAAATGGATGTTCACTTTAGAGCATTGGAAATTTCAGGACTGCATTCACCCAGCAGCCTTGAGCTCTGATACTCACTAGCTGTAATTATCTGACATTTGTTCTGTGAATCTGACTCTTGACACCTCACCAGAACTAAGTAAAATACATCAGTCTAAAAGGATAGGAATCATATAATTTCACTCCCATAAGTGATTGCAAATTAAGCAAGAAACAAAGATACAAAACTAACAAGAAACAAGTTTATTAATACAGACAACAGAGTGGAGGTAACCAAAGGGGAATGGGTGTGGGAGCAGAGAACAAAATGTATGAGAGGCTCAACCACAGGATGAGGGAAAGAAACTGGACACAGGGTTCATAGTCCACAGTAAATTACACAAATTCTGTGTCATCAGCTTGTAAACCTGAGATTGCTTTCAAGTTATCAAGCAATAATTTCACAATATAATTTACCTTTAAAAATATAGAAGAATGTTTTGTACTTCTAAAAATGATGCATAAGTTTCACTTATGACAAGGTAGTGACAAAATAGGAATTCTCTTTTTCTATTTTTACTTTAAACATCAATTCTTGGTGATTTTTTTTAGCAAAAGGCATTTTAGTAATCTGAGAATAATTTTTTAAATTGTTTCTCAGCTTTTTGGCTAAGATCAAGTGTGAAATAATTTTTTGAAAGAACAACCAATGAATGATTTGTTTACTAATGGGTATGGTGATGTTTACCCACCACAAGATGTATAAAAAAATTGCATAAAAATAAATACAGTTACTATAAAGCCATTTATTTACAATATTGTTCAGAACACTTAAACATAAAACTGTGATAAAGTGTAATTATTTATCTTCAAATGACAATTGTTAAAAAAATCTAATGAAAACAAACTGACTTGGTTAAGGCTCAAAGACTTTCCCATTCCAGCAGTGTCATTTCCCACAAGTATCTGCTCCCACGAAGTGGGATGGGAAGTAGTGTTTACCTATCTCTGTGTTCTGACATAAGGCACTAGATCTGAATGTGACATACACTTGTATGTTACCAGTTAGATACTAATGAAATTTTTAATTTCACTTACATTTTAGGATAAGCGCACTTCAATGACATATAGCCTTTGAAATCTTTGAGACAAAGGTCTCAAAACAGTCTTACAATGCAAGCCCAAATGTTCAAATACATAAAATCTTATTTTTTATGCTTTGTTTTGACATCAACAGGAAAAAAACGCTATTATTAAATTCTGGTATACATTCTTACCCATTTTTTTTTCTTCTATTGTCATCAGTGTTAATGAGGCTAGTGTGACCCAAAATCTTTGTTCAAGTTCTCCTACATGAGTTTGTCTATTCACAGCAATGATTCAGTACCTGGGTACTTGGGGGATGTAAGGATCAAAGCTTGCAGAATATCTGACAGAAAATTAATACCAAGGATGCTATCTCCTTCTTTTATAACCACTTGCACATGGACCACAACTATTACAATTTTATTCACAATAGTTTCCAGTCTCACTGCATTTTGAAACATTCTCAAAATACTGTGAATGATACTGACGTGCCTGGGTCACTGCAATATCTAGGTTATTATATGTTTTTTCAGCAGCAGAGTTAATGACACCAAATTTGGAATAAATAGCTACAACTTTTACAACCTCATCCATAAGAGCAAAGTATGGACACTTGTCTTTCCACATAGACAGAAACTCAGGGCTTTTATGATGGGTATGTCTGAGTTTATAAAAGTGATATTGCAGTATATCCCATTTGCAAGTGCATTGAGACTCTGCTTTATGTAGGCTGTTGTATATATATAAAACATAAAATACTGGAGCCATTTGAGGATTCTCTTGTTTGTAAGAATATATAATACTTGACCACCACTGACAGAATCAATAAGTGGAATACTATAGATTTTCATTTTGATCTATTATGCATCATTCAGGTGGCATGCATCTGGAGATATATTTACAAAAGGCTTAAATGATTCTTGTAAATAAAGCTCCTTTCATTTATCAATGTCATGTTTCTCTAATTCATCAATCTGTAACATGTGTGATTCATAGTATCTATGCAATATATTTATAAAATCTTAAATTGTTAGCATTCCTACAATACTTTGTTTTTTTCCCTCTTCCACAGAGGCATTGCTAAAACACCATTAGATACAAAGGCAAAGAAGACATTTTGAACTTGTCATGTAGTATCAAAGACAATAAGCTTGAACTGGTTGGGACAACAGTCTTGTGACCTCATGAAACACATGCAGATTTTATTTTCTGAGTTTTCTCCTTCTTCCAACTGGAATGTCTCTAGTATGCTGACTCTCAAGGGCTGCTAAGCAGCTTTCAGTTCCTCCAAATGAGAAAAAAATGAATGGAATAAGGAAGCATTGGTTGGACAGGGTAGAGGGCAGAAGGGTGGGGTAAGGATATGTGGTTGGGAAGTAGACCAAGGAGAATGGGCCAGAAGAGATATAAATGGTCAGAGCAAGATTAGGTTCTCCCACTGCAATAAGTGAGCACCCAAGTGCTGAGGGCTAGCTAAAGTTGCACCTTGCTGCCAGTTGGATTTAACTTGAAAGGTACATGTGCATCACTGTTACTGGGAAAAAAGGCCAAACATGCTGAAATCACAATAAACTGTATAGTGAACAATTTTTGACAAGTTAACTTCTTTATGACAGAAAACTTAAATGATAAAAATATTTTTTGGTAAAAAATATTGGAATTAATAAAACAGCACAGTGATAGTGAATTCATTTTTTTAAATTCATTTTTATTTTTAGACTTATTGGGGTGACATCTGTTAGCAAGGATTGCATGGGTTTCAGGCATACAATTCTACAGTGCATTGTCAACTTGATGTATGATAAGTTCACCACCTAATGTGAATTCTCTTTCCATCACCTTATATTTAGCTTCCCCCCTCCTTTCCCACCCCTCCCCTTTCTTCCCTCCCTAACCTACTTGTCCCCAAGTAAACATTAAACTATTGATTGTGTCCATGGGTTGTTTGTTTCTTCATTTCTTTTTTCTTTGCTTTCAGTTTTATATTCCGTATATGAGTGAAGTCATACAGTTCCTTGTTTTTTTCTGTCTGGCTTATTTCACTTAGCATGATGATCTCCAGGTCCATCCTTTTGTTGCAAATGGCAATATTCATTTTTCATTACTCAGTTATTTCCATTGCTCTTACCTTTATGTGGCATAAGCCCTGACCTGTTCAGGACACAAAGATGGGCTCAAAAATTCAAGAGATGGGTTACATGTGGATGAAGAGTTAGAATGTCATGATGATGAAAAATGTGGGGGTGTAGAATAATGGAGAGAATAAGAATCAAGTTTGTTTAAGGGGACAAGAGGCAAGTGTGGAATTGGATGGGTATGAAGGGAAGTGTTTAAAGAGAAAGACTGTTTTTGATGGAAGGTTAAAATATAAGACAAAAAAAATGGGGCTTTCAGGGAGGGTCACAGCTCCAGTGTGATTGGATGACAGAGAGGAGGTTTGGGGGAGAGGAAAGAAAAAGGAGACCTAAAAGAAGAGGAAAACTGGATGATTGAGTGGGGGTGGAGTTCAAAAAGACAGGAAGTGGATGTAAAAAGTTTAGACCTAAAGTCAAATGGAATGGGTGTGTCAGAAGAAAAAGTGCAGCTCCAAGATAAGGCAAGGGCACAGCAAAAAAAGGTGGGAAAGGGGAGGCCAGTGAGAGGCTATCATCAAAATCGTGGACAACAGCTGTGATTAATTGAGGGCTACTTCTCCCTCAAAGAAGAATTGATTAAGCAACAACACACCTTTGCCAGTTAGGCAGTGTAGGGTAACTGAATGCATATCAAGTGGCCCCTCATAGCCCAGAGCACCCTGGTTGGGGATTTATTAATATTTGCTGTGGGCTGGGTTGGTTGAAGTTTGCAGAAGAGGAAAATGAAGACACTGGGTGTGTGTGTGTTTCAAGAAGAAAAGAGCTGGGCAGAAACAGTGGGTTTTGGTGACTTCTATGTCAGTCAACAGGCCTGAGCTGAAGCATATTTATAATGACTTTGACATTCAGGACAGGGATGAGATTGAAACCCAGCTGCCCCAAAGCCCCCCACCCACCACCAGCACCACCACCACCACCAATGTTTGTCACTGTGCTGATTTTCCAGGAGAGACAATCCAATTACTTTTTAACCTATTAATTTTAGGCAAATCCCAGGTCAGGCCCTCTGGTTGATGGCCCTTTGTAAGTCTTGGTTTCTCCATCTCTGGTAGCTATTTGTATTAAGAGCTTACCAGGCAGCAGACTTAATTAGCAGCAAACATTTGATATGTCAGTCTGAAGTTAAAATGACTTTTCAGAACTCTTGTATGTTGCAGCTACCCCAGAAATGCCAGGGTC
Source organism: Lyroderma lyra (assembly GCA_004026885.1). NCBI lineage: Eukaryota > Metazoa > Chordata > Mammalia > Chiroptera > Megadermatidae > Lyroderma > Lyroderma lyra. The sequence continues at coordinate 59,173 of PVJL010006558.1, forward strand.
CTCCTGCAGGCTCATTAGTTTGTACCAAGACCTTGTCCCAAACCTCACCCCAGACTAGATCTGAGGGGCAGGATATTCACTGTTCAGGGACCCCAGTGACTCTAGAGCCTTAATTAGCAGAAAGATCCAGTAAGCCAGCTCTTGCTTCTGCACAAAGTTCTGCCATTACCCACTGGCTTACTGGGAACCTAGCCCCATCTGCCACACATATACCTCTCTTACCATTCAAATCGTGGTCACATTTACAAACTCTCTTTGTCCTAATGCTAAGAACTTTCACCTTCAGCACAGTGGCTCCTCTAACCACCAGTATTGAGTTTGGAGATGGGTGCCTAGTGGACAGCATTGAGAATTTTAGGGTAAGGCTTTGTTTGGCCCCAGCTTTGGGCTCTGTCATTCACTAGTTATACATTTCTACTATCTATTCTGTGAATATGACCTTCCAATCAGTTTTACCCTTGCTAGAAAATCAAAATATGTCAATCTGAATAGGATGAAAAGCATGTGATTTTACTCCCATACAAAATTGTTAGAGAAAAAAAGAAACAAAAATACAAAACAAACAGAAAATAAATTTGTGGATACAACAATAGAGTTGTGATGACCAGAAGAAAATGGGGGTGAGCACAGACTAAACTGTAGAAGCAGGTCAAACATAGGGCAAAATAGATAAACTACACTCTGTGTGCAGAGCCTGTGATAGATTTTACAGATGTTGTGACAGCAGGTGTAAATCTAAAATTTTTATCAGTTTATCAACCAATAATTTTCAACATTATTCATATTAAAAAATACAGAAAAATTTGTACTTCTAAACATAGTTCATGAATGTTACTACAATCCAGTGACATATAGAATTGCCCATAATTTTTCTTTTTAAAATTCATTTAGAGATTTTCATGGAAAAACATTTCAGTAATTTGAAAATAATTCATTACTCTTTTGTGAGAACATGTCAAACACCTTAACACTCTGTTTTGAAAATATGAGAAAGTGAGAAGTATATATTAAATAATTTTTGATACGGTAGTTTTTTAAAAATGGAGATGGGCAATACATTTTGTTTTGGATATAAAAATATAAAAACTGAAATAACACTGAACACATTCTTTAGTTCTTAATATTTTTTTAATTTTTTTAATTTCTTAAATTTCTAGAAAAATAAACTGTCCCCATCAGTAAAAGTGGAAGTTTGGTACAATGCATTTTCTTAGCCTCAGTCTAGGATATGTCTCCAGGGAAGACAAGAAGGTCCCAAGATTTCTATATTAATTTTTCCCTTTATTTGCTGTCAGTCCCCAGAGGGTTAAAGCTAAGCCCACTGTAAAGGGTTAAAGCCAGGCCCGCCGCCCAGGCTTGACCTTGGTATAATCAGTCCCTGTCTGGGGTTGAGGAATTCCTGGGGCTGACAGCTACTGCACATGTACCGCCTTATGTAACCATGAAAACCTAAACAACTGCTACTAGGCAGATGCGGCAAGATGCCACTTTTGTTTGAATACATATGTATAGTCCCAGGTGCACAATAAAGTAGCTTGCTTGCTGGTGTGTTTATGGTCCCCCATGTCGGCTCCGCGTGTGTATTTTCAATTGGGTGTACCACCGCCGAAACCTGCCCTGTCTGGAAACCTTGGCAATGACATTTGGCGTAGTCCGTAGGATGAGGTGAGTACTACCCCCAGTGCCTCTGAGGGTCCTCGGGTGGAAGAAATGTGGCCTCCCACCTCCCTATGGCACCCAGTGGCCACGTATCTGGCCACAAGGACAGTCCCAGAAGACTGGGATGAGATTAGGCCAACACCTGTGGAACACAAGAAGGCCCTGGAATCTATGGAGCCGAATGTTCCCCTGGCACACCGGAAGGTGGCCGACCGGGTAGCCCGGATGTTTCTGGCAGTGCTGCACCACACCAGCCAGGAGGTGCAGGAGCAAGCTCACAGGTTCGCCAGCTGCAGTGCCGGGAGGGAACGCTGGCAGAGCGCCTGGCGGCTGCTGAACGTATGCTGCAGGGCTCAGAGGGGTCTGTACTGTCCTCCAGGGCAGGTAGCCTGATACTTATATTGCAGGCTCACCCCTTAGTGCAATGGAAGGTAGAGCTGGAGCAGCAAATGGGGCTGGGGGGGCCAGCTGCAGGGGGCCCCCCAGGCCAGGCAGCATACGACAATGACTGCGTACTCGCCCGCTGAATTACGGGAACTGATGCAGCAGGTACTGCAAACGGCTGGGGACACGGTACCGGGCTGGCTACTGAGATTATGGGACGAGGGGGCGGAAGGAACAGCATTGTTCCCTGATGAAATGTCCCAACTGGCCTCCACTATGGTACTCCCCTCCTTGAGGCAAAGGCTACAAAACATAGCCCACACCAACCATGATGCAGGGAATCACTCCCGGATCAATTGGATAATGACAGCAGCCCGAATGGTTTGGGCAGATGCCGGTGAACTGCCTGAGACTGTGAGCAACTGGTCCACGTACTCGGACCTCGTGCAAATCATACGGGAGATGGGCATGCGACAGATGATGTTTCAGGTATACTACAATAGTCCTTATGAGGAGGTTTTCACCACTAGGATGAAGGACCTCATCCTAGCATCAGGACCCCCAGGAACTTTCGGGACTATGGCGGCTCTTCTGGCCCCCTATGTAGATCAGCGGGGGCATGAAGTAACAGCCGCCCCAGCTTGATCGGGGGATGTGGATGTGAAGCAAAAGAAAAGAGGCGGCCAGGTGAGGTCGCTACAGGGCCCCAAGGGGCCCCCACCCAAAGGACGCCCGAAGAGTAAAGGGGCTCAAAAAGGTGGCGTTCAGCCTGCAGTGAGAGTGAGCCAAAAGCAGATGTGGTTTGATCTATTAGCTGTGGGAGTAGTCGCAGAGAACGTAGAGCATCAGCCTACGGGAGAGCTGCTGGCTCTGTGGAAGCAGCTGAAGCCTGAGCAGCAGTTTACTCCCCTGCCGGCTGTTACACTCCCAATTTGGGAGTTGAGACTGACTGATTTTTACCCAGACTAGGGGTCTGGCCAAGGTACCCGGCTGAGGGGGGACCCGGTGGACCGGAGGCCACATGTTGAACTTGCCATTTACTGGTCCCCTCATAATGTGCAACGGGTACTATCCCTGTGGACATTGGAGCCGATAGCACTTTGCTGTATGGGAATCTGGATCACTTTAGCGGTCCTATGGACACCATGGAGAGATATGGAGGCCGGATGATACAGGTCAAACAAGCAGTTGTGACCCTGAGCATAGGGCGATTGCCCCCACAAGACTATAAAGTCTATGTCTACCCTATTGCAGAATATATTCTAGGGGTGGATGTGCTGCAAGGACTGGTGATTTCTACGACGATTGGAGAATTTCGCCTGTGTACATGAGTGGTAAAGACTATTGTTCGGGGGAGCCCCCATCATGCCCCCTTGGTATTGCCCCAGGCTACCCGTGTTGTGCATACAAAGCAATATCGGCTACCAGGAGGGCACGAAGAGATTGGTCGTACCTTTCTCAAGCTTGAAGAAGCACAGATAATCCGCCCAAGGCATAGCCCTTACAATTCTCCCGTATGGCCAGTGAGAATGCCTGATGGCTCCTGGCGAATGACTGTGGACTATCGGGAGCTGAACACAGTGACGCCCCCGTTGCATGCAGCTGTGCCCAATGTTATGGATCTTATGGACAAACTCACACATGACCTGGGACAGTATCACTATGTTGTGGATTTGGCAAATGCCTTTTTCTCCATAGATACAGCACTGGAGAGTCAAGAGCAGTTTGCCTTCACGTGGGAAGGACGACAATGGACTTTCCTGGTGCTTCCCTAGGGATATCTACACAGTCCCACCCTGGACTGGTGGCTCAGGACTTGGCCACCTGGCGGAAGCCAGGAGGGGTGCATCTGTTCCATTATATTGATGACATAATGATAACCTCTGATTCTCTTGCAGAGCTCGAGACTGCGGCCACCAGTCTACGAGAAGCCCTGGAAACCTGGGGGTGGGCCGTCAACGAAGACAAGGTACAAGGGCCTGGGCTGTCTGTCAAATTCTAGGGAGTTGTCTGGTTGTGTAAGACTAAGGTTGTGCCGGAGGCAGTCATAGATAAGCTACAGGCATATCCCTGGCTGACAACAGTGAAGCAATTGCAGGCCTATTTGGGTTTGTTGGACTATTGGAGGGTGTTTATTCCTCATTTAGCACTTTAACTCACCCCTTGCATCGCCTGATATGGCGAGGGGCTACTTGGGATTGGACCCCAGAGATAGAGCAGTCATTTCGAGCCACCAAGCAGGCAGTGGCTCAAGCCCAAACCCTACGGGTGGTTGACACCACCCTACCGTTCCTTTTAACGGTGTCAGTGGGTGACAATGGGTTTGGATGGGGCTTGTGGCAGAAACATGGGACTCGTAAAGTGCCCATTGGTTTCTGGTCTCAGTTGTGGAAAGGGGCGGAAGCCCGCTATTCCCTTATAGAGAAACAGCTATCTTGCTTGCTGGTGTGTTTATGGTCCCCCATGTTGGCTCCACGTGTTTTTTTTTCAATTGGGTGTACCACCGCCGAAACCTGCCCTGCCTGGAAACCTTGGCAATGACAGTTGCATATCCCTCTGTTTGAAACTATTGTAATTTCTCTTTAAAGCAATCCAGAATCTACTAAAAGTGACACAGGATGCTATGAGTTAAACAATTAAAATCCTCATGAATGAATCCCTTGGGAAATGCTTTTCACATACTGTATTAGACATGAGGTTGGAGGGAGGGCAAAAGCAGAGGAGGGGATCAATTGTATAATGATGGATGCTAATTGAACTTACTGCCTTGTGCTTAAAAATATCAAATCCTAATGCTGTACAATCAAATTACATGTACTTTTAGGCACACAATTGTTCAGTCATAATAAATTGATAAATATTTGATATAAGAAATTAAAGAATAAAGCACAATGAAACTTTAGAGAAAAAGAAAGTTTCTATACTAACTCCTTAGTAAAAACATCTGAAATATGCCAAGGCAAAGCACCCTTTCTGACATCATGGCCCTGATGTGGAGTAGGTTTCTAATTATCCCAAAGCTTGTGCAGGTTTAACTCTTTCTGATTACAGAATGGTGTGGTCTTTATGTAGATTCTGCCCTGGCCTGGGCGGGTCATCAAATATGAGCTAAAAGCAGTTTGGAAATAACTGATTGTGCACCCCATTATGGCCGTGGGGATATCACACATGAAGCTCAAAACATAGGAGGTTTTTTTGACAGGAGATTTTTTTGGCTGATTATATTTATTTAATTTCTTTTATGTTTTTTGAATCTGGGTACTCTATTCAAATATAGTAAGTATGCAGCCTTGCATTACTTTGAGTGATCTGACATTTACAAACTTTTACACTGTGATCACCACACTTAGTCTAGTAATCATTTGTCACCATGCAAGTGAATCACAATACTATTGACTGTATTTGCCTTATAATTTCCACTCAGTTTTTACACTCATGCACAAGTGAAAATTTACAGAACTTTGTTAGGAAAATTGTATGAAATTCTCATACACTTGTCTAGACATTGATGCACACGGCAGACAGTTGAAATACACATGCTATATTACAGTCACACTTAAGCAGACACACAAAATCCCCACATACTCAAACACATGTTTAAACACATCCAGGCACTCATGAACATTTTCTGACAGACACAAACATGAAGACAGGCATGCATTTATACATGCCTAGATGTCTACACACATTTCTCACACACACACACCTACATACACACAGAGACAACAAACAAATTCAATCTGCCACTTACACGAACTCACTTTCTAGACACTTGAAAATATGACATATCAACACAACCCTTATGTAGAAAGTCAAAGTCAGGCATTCCAGCCAGTCTCTTCATGAGCCATTATACCTTTCTATTCAGTGCCCTGCCTGCTTGGGTTTTGGTCAGTCTTTTCAGCTTTCTGGATGGTTGGTCTTGGCTCCAAAAGAGAGGTAGTATGCCTGGTAGTGTGGCTGGGAGAAGAAGGTACGGGGCCTTCTGTTTCTGTGCAACAGGACACAGTTAAAATAATGACCAAGTCTTTGGCCTGAATAATTCATTATCCTGCTATTTTAACCTGGCTGGGTGGTAGGATTGATAGGAGCAAGGGTTTCAGGAGCTGAGGCATCAGTCAGGATACAGGGCCTTGCTGTGGAGGTGGGGAGTATCCAGGTTGAAAATAAAAAGAAAGAGATTAAGAAAGGTTTGGATTTTAGATAATGAGTGGAGTTGGAGTGAGATGAAGAAGGTGAAAGGGTAAGAGAGGAAAGGACAAAGAAGTGGATGGGTGTGAGGGTACTTAGAGAAAGGGGGAAATAAGGTGGTTGAAAAGCAGTTCTTTGAAGGAACAGAAAGGGAAAGTGGGGGCTTTGAAAAGGGAGCAAATGAAAAGGAAAACACAAGGAAAGAACTGGGGATCCAGAATGAAGTGAAGATACATGAAAGGCGTGGGTAAGGGGGACAGCCCACTGTCTGACCTGTGTGAACAATTTTATTCATCAAGAGCTACTCTTCCCTTTAAAAAGAATTTATTGGGCAACTCACCAGTGCCTGAATGCATGTCAATTGCCTCTGATATTCCAGACCTCACTTCAAAAGTTTGACCTTCCTAGGCCCTGGATGGTTCCACTTCGCAGAAATGGAAACTGAGGGCACAGCCAAAAAATGTGAATGCTCCAAAGGGAAGGGCCAGTTAGAAAAAATGGGTCTCATTCACACCTTAGTTAGTCAACAGATGTACAAATAAATGGAAATAGGGGTGATCCCTACACCCAGGACAGGAGTGATATTGGAAACCCATATAACCACCTGCCCTGGTACCTGGCTAAGTGTTGATTCTCCAGGAGCGGAAAAGGGTGGTGACTTCTGGACCTACAAGTTGCTGCTTATTTTTTGCCTGGCCCCCATGGAGCTGGGAAGAACCAGACCTGCTCTTATCCTGAGCCTTTTCTTAGTCTTGGTTGCTTTCAACATAACAGTATTTGTTGGAAGAAGTGTTGTAGTACTGGTCAACTGGACTACTGGATCCCTAGTCCTTCATTTATTCAGCAGCAAACATTTGATTTGTTTATCTTGAACTTGGAATGAATGTTTAAGAACTCTACATATGGTAGGTACTCCATATTATACCCGAGTCCTCCTTCAGCCCCCCTAAGTTTGTAGCACCACAAGCACTCATCCTCACCCTAGGACTCAGTTAGCTCAGGAAAGCAAGGGGTTCTCTCTTTCTTGTCTCAGTGTCTCAGAAACCCTATATGCCTTAATGCTTGGTAAGACAGCTCTGGCCACTGCCAGGGAGACAGCCATTTTTCACCTGGCTTCTAGAACCTACCTTGACCTGCCACACACAGATCCCCATTTGCATTTTTCTCTTTGCCTTATTGTGACAGGCTCCTAACCTCAGCCCATTGGCTCTACCAACCACCAGTCCTTATCCTGGAGATGGGTGCTCAGTGAAGAGCATTAAGAAGTTCACAATTGTGTTAAGCCAGCATCCTCAGGCTCTGCCACTCTAGAAGTAAATCTTCTATGTTCATTCTATAAATATCATTTTGAAACTGTACCGCAAGCACTACAAACGGATTTCAGTTCCACTCTGCTGAAGACAACATACTAATAATTAGTTTTATACAAATTAAGTAAGAGATTTTAAATTTTACTATCCATTCTACGTAATGTCTTTTCACAAACTACCAGCTTAAATGGTTATTACCAAATGGCCTGTTTGACATGGTAAAAAGTTACCTATAAACTTAGCTGTATGAGTGACAAAATGTGTTTGAGTTTTATTTTTAAAATAACCATGCTGAATATAGTGTTTTCAAGTCAAATGCTTTACTAAATAAATTACAGAAAAGTGTCATATACATTATTTGACTTAGCACTGTTTGGAACAGTTTTGTATGAACACAGGCATTCCTTGTCAAAAACATCTTGTGAAAATGTCAGTCACAGATGACAAAAGTTAAAAAATGTGAGAGTATAACTTATGATAAAGAAATATTACAAGTAACTTTTTAATAACACATGTAGTATAAATTGCATGTACACAGTACCATACTACAAAAGAAGTTTTATTTCTAATCACCAAACAAACATGTGGATAAATACAACTTACAGGTATCTCATTGAGTATGACTTAAATATAAGTAAGATCAGGTATTTTACAAATTGTGGTTTTTTTTGTTTTTTGTTTTTTGTTTTTTTGCTTTTTGGTATGTGGGTAGCTCCCTGACTGGGATTCGAACCCAGGCCGCAGTGCTGACAGCGCCAATGCTGAAGCCTTAAGCCACTACACCATCAGGGAACTCCCTACAAGTTGTTTTTTATACCATGTGCAGGTGCTTTGTAATTAGAAGACCACTTTTCTAAATGTTTTCTTTAAACTAGCCTGTTATAATACTAACTTATTATTGATCAGAGACAGCTCAATATGTTCCTTTTTTTACCCATATAGGAGACATGTTCTGATGTTTTTAGAAAGTGATTCAATTAAAGTAAGACCACATTCTTTTCAAGTGGTTTTTCAGGTGCTTGGTGATTAGGAAACCACTCTTCTCTATTTTTTCCCCTAACCTGTTGTTGAGAGGGCAAACACAAGTCAAGTCAGTCATAGACATAGCTGCAGGCATGCCAAGATATCTTGATTTGCATTCACAGAGAAAACCATGCTGAATAGAGTATGGCCATCAAACTTTTTATTACATGTGTTAAAGAACAGTGTAACACCTCATCTGAGTGTACCATTTTTTTTTTTTTTGGTATGTGGGTAGCTCCCTGGCTGGGAATCGAACCCAGGCTGCAGCACTGACAGCACCAGTGCCGAAGCCTTAAGCCACTACACCATCAGGGAACTCCCCTGCACCATGTTTGAAATACAGTTTTGGTGTTTACAGAATGTACTTTAAAAACACACACTTGGATAAGAGAATATGTTTAGTTTTCATTCACTGATAAACAAAGTATACCTATTTAGTAACATTAATACTACCTATTATGTTTAAGCAGAGTAGCACAATTCTTTAGAACAAATTTAAATTTTATTTATAAACTACCAGTGTGAAACACTACTTGCTAGTAAACAGGATAGTATAAATTTAGTCCAAGTAAAGCCAACCATTTACTCATCATTTTACACACTGTGGCATTGTTTGATAATTGTTTTATAGATGTGAAATCAAAAAGCAGTTTATTAAAATGAAAATAAGGTGAAACAAAGAGATAGTTTATTAAAAGGGAAAGTACACTCCGAAAAGATAGGAGAGGGCTGGAGCAGGAGTGGCTCAAGGGTCTGGAATGGCAAAATGAACAAACACTCCTAAGAGGTAGGAGCACACTAGAGCAGGCAAATGGCTCAAGAGCCTGATAATTTAAGCATGGCTGTCCTGAAAGTTTCTATGAACTAGCCTATATAAATAACACTGGTAAAAAGTTACATAACAAATCCTAGCTTCATGAGTAAAAACAGTGAGTTAGCATTCCTGTCAAAAAATTATCCTCCTTAGCATACGGTACTGCTTTGTTTAATTAAACACTTTACAATGACAGGTAAGTGTCATAACTTTCATTGGACCAAGCATTTTATAGAGTAAGACATTTTGCCTTGCCACAAACATTATTTTTTGGATAGTTCCCTGGCTGGTAATTGAACCCAGGCCAAGGCGTTGAGAGTGCCAAAGCCTAGCCACCACACCACCAGGGAACCACCAGAAACAGTTTTTGAAACCACCAGGTATAGACCACATGCATTAAAAAAGCCTTCAGTTTTCATTTTCTGAGATAAATAAACCGGTGATGAAAAAAGTTTGCAAATAACCTTTCAGTAACCTGCCAAGCTGAAATCATTCTAAATGTAGTACCACACACACTACAGAGTTTCAGTTCCATTCACCAAATCCATACTGTGAAACACAACTTGCTAAACACACATTTCTTATGAATTAAGTGCCAGTGAGATCCTACTTCTTCTTAATTGCTTTATATAATGTATAATTGTTGGTGATTACATGACCATTATTTTATAAGTGTTTACAAATGACACTTATTAAAATAGATTGGTGATAATATATGGAACCCAGCTACTTATATGAAAACATGGAATTAACTTTCATTTCAAGAAATAAACCTGCTGTATATAGAGTGCTTAGGTCAAATACTTTACTACAAGAATTACATGTATGTGTCATATTTGTTATTCAAGTAAACACTGTTTACAAAACTGTTTTGTGAAGCACAGTGCTACCTAGTCAAAAACATCTTAGGAGCACGTCAGTCATGCACAATTAGGGTCAGTTTTTATTAACTGAGAAAAAAGCTTGTGATTAACCAAATTTATAAGGAAGTGTTTAATAACTTCAAATAATGTAAATTGCTTGGACAAGGTACCACACATACTACAGAAGGAGTGTCACTTCAAATCAACAAACCACACTGAGATAAATACAGCTTACAAATAACCTGTAGGATACAACATAAATACAAATAAGACCATACTCTTTACAAATTATTTTATAAAATATGCAGGTGTTCAGTGGTTAGAAAACCACTCTTCTAAATTGCTTCTTTAAGCTAGACTGTTATTAACATGTTATTGACTGGAGATGTCACAGCACATCTTTTATTACCTAAACATTTTTGACTGGAGATGGGTTCTAATGTTTTAACAGAGCTATACAATTAAATACAAGTAAAACTGCAATCTTTTCAACTTGTTTTACAAATGTGCAGGTGATTAGTGATTAGACGACCACTCTTCTAAAATGATTTTTTTGAACCAGCCTCTTTATAAGATAGTAAAACCAAGTCAAGTCTAAATGTAGCTGCAGGCATTCTAAGGGTTGTTTGAATTCTATTCATAGAGGAAACCATGCTGATTATAATATATTCCAGTCAGACTTTTTCTTACATGCATTATAAAACAGTAAAGCACCCAGACTAAGTAAGCCCTGTGTTGAATGCTGTTTTGGTGTTCATACAACATACTAACTTGCATTAGATAAGGCATTTAGTTTCTTTCAATGATGAATAAAGCATACCTTTTTAGTAACAATATTACCTGTTACTTTTAAACACAGTAGCACTGCTCTTCAAAATGAGTTCTAATTTTATTTACAAATAACCACTGTGCAAATACAACTACCTAGTAAATGGTCTTGTACAAATTTAGTCCAAGTATGGTAAACTGTTTACTAATCTTTTCTCCCACTGGATCATGGTTTAATAATTTTAAATGACTGTCCTGAAAGTTTGTACTAATTAGCCTCTATACATAGCACGGGTGAAAAGTCACATAACAAAACTTAGCTATATGCATTATAAAAGGGGTTCTATTTCTTCCAAAAAATAATCCCAGTAAATACACTGTGCTACATCAAACACTTTAAAATGACAGATCATGTCATAATTTTCATTGGACCAAGTGCTTTGTGAAACACAATTTTGTATCCACACATTTGGCCTTGTCAGAAACATCTTTTGGAAGCACCTAGAGCAAACCACATGCATTGGAAAAAGCCTTTAGTTTTTGGTTTTGTTTTGTTTTGTTTTCTGACAGAATAACCTGTGATGTAGAAAAAATAGAAGTAGCTTTTTTAGTAACCTGCAATTTGGAAATCATCTAGAAATAGTACCACACAAACTTTAGAAAGGGCTTCAGTTCCATTCACCAAATTCACATTGTGTGAAACACATCTGACTAAACATGTGCTTCTTATAAGTTGCTAGTGAGATTGCCTTCTTTTCTAATTGGTTTATAGAATGTGTGATTGTTGGTGATTACATGAGCACCACTTTAGAAGTGTTTACCAATGACAATGTTTAAAATAGACTGGTCATAATTTATGTAACATGGTAAGCTGCTTGCATGGAAAATACAATTGAAATGAAAGTCATATAGAGTGCTCAGGTCAAACACTTTATTATAGGAATAATATACATGTGTGATATTTGTCATTTGAATTGTCACTGTTTACAAAACAGTTTTGTGAAATGCCATGCTACCTTGTCAAAAATATCTTATGGAAATGTCTGTCACACATAATTAGGATTAGAGAACATGTTTAGTTTCCATTAACTGAAATAAAAGCTTATAATTTACAAAGTTTGCTAATAAATGTTTAACATCTTCAAAGAGCATAAGTTGTTTGTACAAGATACCACACATACTAAAGAGGAAGTTTCATTTCAATTCACCCAGCAAACACTGAGATAAACACAACTTACAAGTAACCCTTGGTGTCTGACTTAAATAAAAGTAAGATTACACCCTGTACAAGTCATTGTATACAATAAGCAGATGCTTGGTGATTAGAAAACCACTCTTCTAAATTAGTTTTTTCAAACTAGGCTGTTATTTAAGCATTATTGACTGAAAACTTTTGAACATATCTTTGGTTACCAAACATTATTGACCAGAGAAGTGGTGTGACAATTTTATAGTGTGATACAATTAAATACAAGTATAACCACAATCTTTGCAATTGTTTTACACAATTTGCAGGTACTTGTTGATTAGAAGACAACTCTTCTCGATGATAGCTTATTAACTAGCTTGTTGTTAATAGAGTAAACACAAGTCGAGTCATAAATGTAACTGCAGGCATGCCAATGTTAGTTTAATTTTAATTCACAGGGGAAACCTTGCTGAATAAAATGTGCTCAAGTCAGACTCATAGTACATGTATTAGAGAACAATGTAAATCAACATCTGACTAAGCTTTAGGTAGAATTCAGGTTTGGTGCTCACACAGTATGCTAGTACCCTGAGAACACATTGAAAAAACATCATTCACAGACACATGCATTAGTGAATGTGTTTATTATAGTTTCCATTCACTGATGAATAAAGCATAAATTTTTTAGTGATGTTAAGTAGTGCCTGTCTTTATTTAACAGAGTAGCACAGCTTTTCAGAATGGGTTTCTGTTCTATTCACAAATAATCACTGTGGAAAACACCACTTGCTAGTCAATGGTTTGGTACAAATTGAGTCCAAGTAAGACCAACACTTTACTAATTGCTTTATGAGCTGTAACATTATTTCTTGTCATTGCCAAGGTTTCCAGACAGGGCAGGTTTTGGCAGTGGTACACCCAATTGAAAAAACACACGCGGAGCCAACATGGGGGACCATGAACACACCAACAAGCAAGCTACTTTACTGCGCACCTGGGACTGTATATAAGTATTCAAACAAAAGTGGCATCTTGCCGCATCTGCCCAGTAGTAATTGTTTAGGTTTTCATGGTTACATAAGGCGGTACATGCACAGTAACTGTCAGCCCCAGGAATTCCTCAACCCCAGACAGGGACTGATTATATCATGGTCAAGCCTGGGCGGTGGGCCTGGCTTTAACCCTTTGCAGTGGGCTTAGCTTTAACCTTCTTGGGACTGACACTCCACCCCTGCAGGGCCGCCACACGGGACTTTGTCCATAATGCATATCCTTGAGCCCACAGCCCACAGCAGCAATATAGAGAACAGCAAAAGACTACCAGACTGCTAGCAATAATTGCTAGGATCGTTAGTATCCACTGCCAGGTGGATCCTAAGGAATTACACCAAGAGGTTAATGGGTCTTCTGTGGAGGAGGCAATGGCTTGTACCTCTGTGTTCATCTCAGCCAGGGCTATCTGAATGTGCTCAGTGTGATCTTGGATATATACACAACATTCCACATGTAAAATAGCACATGTGCCACCTTGGGAGGCTGTCAATAGATCTAAGGCCATCCGATTTTGCAGCACAACTTTACGCATTTGGGATGTCTCATCCAATAACAGGCTTAAGGCCTGTTTAGTAGCATTCAGGGCTTGAGCTGTGTGCACTGCTAAAGCTTCCACTTGTAATTCTACATCTATGACAGCAGCTTTGGGCAGGGCCAGAGCAAAAGGATAGAACCACCAGGTGGCTCTACATTGGCAATGCCAGTGGTGATACACAGCACCCCAATTAGTAGGCAATTGAGCGAGGGTCGCCAGTACTCGACCAGCAATGTAAGGGCGACCCCATGTACATCGGCCAGTCCAATTTGCAGGTAAAAAAGGCCATCCATAGTGTCCACAAACCCAGAGGTATCCAGCCGGAAGGGTATCTGTGGGATGAATGTCAGCATATCTGGCCCCATTCCACCAAGTGCGAGGGGTCAGCACATGGGTAACATTTTGACACAAGTGTGGGGGCACCCAACCAGTGATACGATTAGCAGCTGAGCGGTATTGTTCTATACATAACGGGACTTGTTCCCGTAGTTCCACGTGTTCCCCCACCACCCAACCCCACCCATTAGTCATTGCATATCCAAACAGAGGGGGTTGGTTATTATGGCTCTTGGGGAGCAAGTTGTCCACTGCCCGGCACTGTTGGTCCCATTCAGCGGTGCTGCTCCATGTACGTAACCGTGTCCAGTTGTGTAGGGAAGCTGGGTGGATCCGCCACGGAAGCCCCTCAGCTGCCTCCACTGGTGTTTCTGTGCAGACCCAGCAGTGGGGAACATTGTGTACCTGAGCAACAGCATGTGCCCAGGACAGGATACTAGTGCCTGCTATTAGCCTGGGCGGTAGGACAAAGCAGATAGTGACACCATTAAAGGAAGATGTTTACCCTCAGGTAAAATACAGGCAATGTGTCCACCTTGTGACAACATTGTGGCCGGTAAGGGCTTTGTCCCCTGTCTGTGGCATCTGTAACCAAGACCACACCCAGCCCTCTACCAGATACCTTGATTGGATGGTTACAAGATTAGGACCTGTTATGGCCTCACAGGCCAACAGGGCAGCAGAAATAGCAGCTAGCTGTTTCTCTATAAGGGAATAGCGGGCGTCCGCCCCTTTCCACAATTGAGACCAGAAACCAGTGGCCACTTTACGAGTCCCATGTTTCTGCCACAAGCCCCATCCAAACCCATTGTCATCCACTGACTGTTAAAAGGAATGGTAAGGTGGTGTCAACCACCCACAGGGTTTGGGCTTGAGCCACTGCTTGCTTGGTGGCTCGAAATGACTGTGCTATCTCTGGGGTCCAATCCCAAGTAGCCCCTAGCCATATCAGGCGATGCAAGTGGCGAGTTAAAGTGGCTAAATGAGGAATAAACACCCTCCAATAGCCCAACAAACCCAAATAGGTCTGCAATTGCTTCACTGTTGTCGGCCGGGGATATGCTTGTATCTTATCTATGACTGTCTGTGGCATAACCTTAGTCTTACCCGACCTGACAACTCCCAAGAATCTGACAGACAGCCCAGGCCCTTGTACCTTGTCTTCGTTGACGGCCCACCCCCAGGTTTCCAGGGCCCCTCGTAGACTGGTGGCCGTAGTCTCGAGCTCTGCAAGAGAATCAGATGTTAGCATTATGTCATCAATGTAATGGAACAGATGAACCCCTGCTGGCTTCCACCAGGTGGCCAAGTCCTGAGCCACCAGTCCATGGCACAGGGTGGGACTGTGCAGATATCCCTGGGGAAGCACCAGGAAAGTCCATTGTCGTCCTTCCCACGTGAAGGCTAACTGCTCTTGACTCTCCGGTGCTATATCTATGGGGAAAAAGACATTTGCCAAATCCACAACATAGTGATACTGTCCCAGGTCATGTGTGAGTTTGTCCATAAGATCCATAACATTGGGCACAGCTGCATGCATGGGGGCATCACTTTGTTCAGCTCGTGATTGTTCACAGTCATTCGCCAGGAGCCATCAGGCTTTCTCACTGGCCATACGGGGAAATTGTAAGGGCTATGCATTGGGCGGATTATCTGGGCTTCTTCAAGCTTGAGAATGGTACCACCAATCTCTTCGTGCCCTCCTGGTAGCCGATACTGCTTTGTATGCACAACACGGGTAGCCTGGGGCAGTACTAAGGGGACATGATGGGGGTGCCCCCAAACAATAGTCTTTACCACTCGTGTACGCAGGTGAAATTCTCCCATCGTCGTCAAAATCGCCAGTCCCTGCAGGACATCCACCCCTAGAATATATTCTGTGATAGGGGAGACATAGACTTTATAGTCTTGTGGGGGCAATCGCCCTATGCTCAGGGTCACAACTGCTTGTTTGACCCGTATCCTCCGGCCTCCATATCCCTCCATGGTGGCCGTAGGACCGCTAAAGCGATCCAGATTTCCATACAGCAATGTGCTATTGACTCCAGTATCCACAAGGACTAGTACCTGCTGCACATTATGGGGGGACGAGTAAATAGCAAGTTCAACATGTGGCCTCCAGTCCCCTGGGTCCCCCCTCAGACGGGTACCTTGGCCAGACCCCTAGTTTGGGTAAAAATCAGTCAGTCTCAACTCCTGAATTGGGAGAGTAGCAGTGGGCAGGGGAGTAAACTGCTGCTCAGGTTCCAGCTGCTTCCACGGAGCCAGCAGCACTCCTGTAGGCTGACGCTCTATTTTCTCTGTGGCTACTCCCACAGCTAATAGACCAAACCACATCTGCTTTCGGCTCACTCACACTGCAGGGTGAACGCCACCTTTTTGAGCCCCTTTACTCTTCGGGTGTCCTTTGGGTGGGGGCCTTTTGGGGCCCTGTAGCGACCTCACCTGGCCGTCTTTTTTCTTTTGCTTCACTTCCCCCGTATTCGAGCTAGGGCGGCTGTTACTTCATGCACCCGCCGATCTACATGGGGAGCCAGAAGAGCCGCCATAGTCCCGAAAGTTCCTGGGGGTCCTGACGCTAGGATGAGGTCCTTCAATTTAGTGGTGAGAACCTCCTCATCAGGGCTATTGTCGTGTACCTGAAACATCATCTGTCGCATGCCCCTCTCCCGTATGATTTGCACGAGGTCCGAGTACGTGGACCAGTTGCTCACAGTCTCAGGAAGTTCACCGGCATCTGCCCAAACCGTTCGGGCTGCCGCCATTATCCAATTGATCAGGGAATGATTCCCTGCATCATGGTTGGTGTGGGCAATGTTTTGTAGCCTTTGCCTCAAGGAGGGGAGTACCGAAATGGAGGCCAGTTGGGACATTTCATCAAGGGACAACTCTGTTCCTTCTGCCCCCTCATCCCATAATCTCAGTAGCCAGTCTGGTACCATGTCCCCAACCCTTTGCCGTACCTGCTCCGTCAGTTCCCGTAATTCAGCGGGCGGGTACGCAGTCATTGTCGTATGCTGCCTGGCCTGGGGGGCCCCCTGCGGCTGACCCCCCGGCCCCATTTGCTGTTCCAGCTTGACCTTCCATTGCACTAAGGGGCGAGCCTGCAATATAGGTATCGGGCTACCTGCCCTGGAGGACAGTACAGACCCCTCCGAGCCCTGCAGCATATGTTCTGCAGCCACCAGCGCTCTGCCAGCATTCCCTCCTGGCGCTGCAGCTGGCGAACCTGTTGAGCTTGCTCCTGCATCTCCCAGCTGGTGTGCCGCAGCACCACCAGAAACATCCGGGCTACCCGGCCGGCCACCTTCCGGTGTGCCGGGGGAACATTCAGCTCCATAGATTCCAGAGCCTTCTTGATATCCTCAGGTGTTGGCCTAATCTCATCCCAGTCTTCCGGGGCTGTCCATGTGGCCAGATATGTGGCCACTGGGTGCCATAGGGAGGTGAGAGGCCACATTTCTTCCACCTGGGAACCCTCAGAGGTGCGGCAGTAGTACTCACCTCATCTTGCAGACTACGCCAAATGTCATTGCCAAGGTTTCCAGACAGGGCAGGTTTCGGTGGTGGTACACCCAATTGAAAAAACACACGTGGAGCCGACATGGGGGACCATAAGCACACCAGCAAGCAAGCTACTTTATTGCACACCTGGGACTATATATATGTATTCAAACAAAAGTGGCATCTTGTCACATCTGCCCGGTAGCAATTGTTTAGGTTTTCATGGTTACATAAGGGGGTACATGTGCAGTAACTATCAGTCCCAGGAATTCCTCAACCCCAGACATGGACTGATTATATCAAGGTCAAGCCTGGGCAGCAGGCCTGGTTTAACCCTTTGCAGTGGGCTTAGCTTTAACCTTCTGGGGATTGACATTTGTTAATTTAAAAATGACTGCCCTGAATGTTTTTATAAACTAGCCTGTATAAAAGGCTGTGGTGAAAATTTACATAACAATACTTAGCTACATGCACAACAAAATGTGTTTTAGTTTTTTAGAAGAAATAACTTTGGTGAAAGACTATGCTTAAGTGAAATGCTTTATAATGACAGGCAAGTGTCACATTTTTTATTTCACCAAGTGCTTTGTAAAACACAGCTTTGCACTCACACATTTGGCCTTTTTAGAAACATCTTTTTTTATTTGATTTTTTTATATTTTTTTTAATTCATTTTTTTTGTTGCACTTTTTGGGGTGACATCTGTTAGCAAGGATTACATAGGTTTCAGGCAAACAATTCTACAGTGCATTGTCAGCTTGATGTATAATAAGTTCACCACCCAATGTGACATCTTTTGAAACCAGTAGGTAAAGAACATATGTTAGAGAAATCCTTTAGTTTTTATTCTCTGAAAGAAAAACCAGTGACAAAGAAAGTTTGCAAGTAACCTTTTAGCAACTTGCAAAGTAGAAATTGTCTACACCAGTACCACACACACTACAGAAACAATTTCATTTTCATTAACCAAATCTTTGTGTAAAACATATCTTGCTAAATATACACTTCTTACAAATTAAATGCCAATGAGCTTCCAATCTTTCCTAATCACTTTAGAGAATATACAATTGTTGGTGATTAGATGACCACTGTTTTAAAAGTGTCTACCAACGTCACTGTTTGAAATGAGCTGGTCATAACTTAGGTAACACACTCAGCTGCTTGCATGACTAAATGTTATTTACTTTTATTTCAAGAATTAAACCTTTTATGTATAGAGTGCTCAGGTGTCAAGCACTTTATTATAGAAATTACATGTATCATATTTGTCATTTGGGTAAGCACTGTTACATAACAGTTACGTAAAATACAGTGCTACCTTGTCAAAAATGTCTTATTTTTACAGCAGTCATGTACAGTAAGGATTAGAGAATGTGTTTACTTTTCATTAACTGAGAAAAATGCTTGTGATTTACAAAGTTAGCAAGTAAGCATTTAACAACTCCAAAGAGTATCACTAGCTTGGACAAGGTGTCACAATCACTACAATAGAAGTTTCATTTTTATTCCCCAAGGAAACAGTGAGATAAATGTAACTTACAAGAAATCTGTGGGATTCAACTTAGATATAAGTAAAATTGCATCCCGTACAAGTCTTTGTATACAACAATAAGGTACTTGGTGATTAGAAAACTAGTCTTCTAAGTGCTTTTTAAAACTAGCCTCTTATTAACACATTATTTTAATAAAAGATACCTAAACATGTCTTTTGTTATCTAATCTTTATTGACCACAGATGTGTTCTGATGTTTTGAAAGAGTAATACAGGTAATACTGAAATTTTTGCAACTAATTTCACACATTGAGAATATGCTTGGTGATTATAAGACCACCCTTCTCAATAGTTGTTATTGAATTAGCTAGCCTATAGATTAAAAAAAAGTGAACAGAAGTCAAGTCATAAATGTAGGTGCAGCTATGCCAAGGTTTGTTTTATTTTCATTAAAAGAGAAATGAATAGTGTGTTGAAGTCAGACTTTTAGTACATGTATTAGAGAACAGGGTAACACCTGTCCAAGTAAGCCCTGTGTAGTATGCAGGTTTGGTGCTCACACAATACGCTAGTACCTTGAGAACACATATTGGAACCACTTCATTCACAGATACATGATTAGTGAACACATTTAGTCTCCATTTGCTGATGAATAATGCAAAAATTTGTATTAGCATAAAGAGAATTAAATACAGTAGTACAAGTTTTCAGGATGGGTTTCAGTTTCATTCACAAAAGAAAAAAAAAACACTGTGAAAAATAGCACTTGCTAGTAAATAATCTAGTAAGTATAACATATTCAGTCGTGTAAGAACCATGTTATTACCAATTTTTCCATATGCTGCTTTATTTTTAGATAATTTAAAAATTAGTGTCTTGAAGGATTTCTAAAAACTAGCTGGTATAAAATGCACTGGTGAAATCTCACATAACAAAATTTAGCTGAAAAATTAACCTTGATGAATACTCTTTGCTTAAGTCAAACTTTACAATGACAGGTGATTGTCATAACCGTCACTGAACGAAGCACTTTGCAAAACAAAGTTTTGTACTCAAATATTTGGCCTTTTTAAAAACATCTTTTGGAATTTTTAGGTACAAGTCACACACCTTTGAGAAATTCTCTGGTTTATATTCTCTGAGGAAAAAAAACTGGTGATGAAGAAAGTTTGCAAGAAACCTTTTAGTAACCTTCAAAGTAGATATCATCTAGACACATTACCATGCACACTATAGAAGGTGTTTCAGTTCCATTCACCAAATCCACTGTATAGAATACATCTTGCTAAATACATGCCTCTTACAAATTAATTGCCAGTGAAATTCCATTATTTTTTCTACTGCTTTACAGAATTTGTGGCTATTAGTGATTACATGACCACTATTTGGAAAGTGCTTATTACTGACACTGTTCAAAATGAACAGTCAAAATTTATGTAGTATACTTAGTTGCTGCCATGACATATTGCAATTGACTTTCATTTCAAAAAATAAACCTGCTGCCAATACAGTGCTCAGGTCAAATGCTTTATTATAGTAATTACATGCATATGTCATATTTGTCATTTGAGTAAGCACATTATACAAAACATTTTTGTGAAACACAGAGCTCCCTTGTCAAAAACATCTTATGGAAACCTGTCAAACACAATAAAGGTTATAGCAGCAGTGTTCAACCTATTGACTTCCCTGGGCTGCTATTGGAAGAATAGTCTTGGGCCATACATAAAATACATTAACACAAATGATAGCTGATGACCTATAAAAAAGGTAACAATAAGTTTCATAATATTTTAAAATTTTGTGTTGGGCAGTATTCAAAGCCATTCTGGGCCACAGGTTGGACATGCGTGGGATAAAGAATGTGTTTAGTTTCCATTAACTGAGAAAAATGCTTATGATTGAAAAAGTTTGCAAGTAAGCATTTAACAACAGCAAAGAGTGTGACTTGTTTGTGCAAGGTATCACTCTCACTACAAAAGTTTCATTTTATTTCACAAAACACTTGAATAAATGCAACTTACAAATAATCCATGATGTATACTTAAATACAAGTAAGACCAAAAAGTTCACAAGTAGTTGTATGCAATATGTAGGTGCTTGGTGATTAAAAAACCACTTTTAAAAATGGCTTGCATAAACTAGCTTTTTTATTAACACATTATTAACTGAAGACATTTCAACATGGCTTTTGTTACCCAGTTGTTATTGACCAGAGATATTTTCTCATGTTTTTATAAAGTAATACAATTAAATACGAGTACATATGAAATTGTATTTTTATAACTCCTTTTACAAAATGTGCAGGTTTCTGGTAATTAGAAGCCCAGTCTTCTCAAAAGTTGTTTTTCAACTAACCTGTTGTTCATAGAGCCAAAATCAAGTAAAATTGAAAATGTAGCTGTAGGTGTGCCAAGGTTTGTTTTATTACATACACAGAGCAAACCATGCTGAATAAAGTGTGCTCAATCAGACTTTTAGTACATGTATTAGAGAACAATGTAACCTCCCATCTAAGTAAGCCCTGTGTAGAATGCAGGTTTGTTGTACATGCAATGTGCTAGTACCATGAGAACACATATTTAAAACATGTCATTTACAGAAACATGTATTCGTAAATGCATTTAGTTATCATTAATTGATAAATAAACCATAATTTTTTAGTAACATTAATAGTAACTGTTTTTATCAACCACAATAGTACAGCTTTTCAGAAAGAGTTGTAGTTCCTTTCACAAATAACCACTGTGGAAATCAGCATTTGCTAGTGAACAGTCTGATATAAATTTAGTACAGTCTGATATAAATTTAGTCTGATATAAATTTAGTCTGATATAAATTTAATTCTTTTATACACTGTATCATTGTTTGATAATTTAGAAATAACTGTCCTAAAGGTTTTTACCAACAAGACTTATGAGAAGTCACATGAAATATTTTAGCTGAATGCTTAACAAGATGTGTTTCAGTGTTTTTAGAGAAGATATTGTTGAATATTCTGTGTTTTAGTCAAACACTTAGTAATGACAGGCAAGTGTCATAATCTTCATTGGACCAAGCACTTTGTAAAACATGTTTTTGTACTCACACATTTGATTTTGTTAGAGACATCTTTTGAAACCACTAAGTACAGACCACACGTGTTAGAGAAAGCCTCTAGTTTCCATTCTCTAAAACAACTGGTGATTAAGAAAGCTTGAAAGTAACCTTTTAGTAACCTGCTAAGTGGCATCATCTAGACACATTACCATGTACTCTACAGATAAAGTTACAGTTCTATTCACCAGATCCACACTGTATGAAACATACCTAGCAAAACACATGTTTTTCTGAATTGTCATGAGATCTTGCTCTTTCCTGATCATTTTACAGAATGTGTGGCTGGTGTTGATTACATAGCCACTGTTTTAAAGGTGTTTGCCAATGACACAGTTTGAAACAGATTTACTGTAATTTATGTAATGCGTTTAGTTGTTTGTGAGACAAAATGCAGTGTCAGCTGCATTTTAATAAATTAAATAAATCTGTTGCACGTAGAGTGCTCAGGTCAAACGTTTTACTATAGAAATTACATGTGTATCATATTTGTCATTAGAGTAAGCACTGTTTACAAAACATTTTTGCAAAGTGCAGTGCTATCTTGTCAAAAACATCTCATAGACAGTTGGTCACGCACAATAAAGGTTAGAGGATGTGTTTAGTTTCCATTAACTGAGAGAAAAGTTTGTGATGAACAAAGTTTGCAAGTAACTGTTGAACAACCATAAAAGGTGTAAATTGTTTATACAAGGTACCATACTAACTAGAGAAGTTTCATTTCAATTCACTAAACAAACACTGAGATCAACAAAACTTAGAAGTACCCTGTGGGTTTTGACTTAAAAACAAGTAAGAGGGCACCCTTTAAAAGTAGTTGTATACAATATGCAGGTACTGGGTGATTAGAAAACCACTTCTAAATTGCTTTTTCAAATTAACCTGCTATTAACACATTATTGACCAAAGATTTCTCAACACAGTTTTTGTTACCCAAGTGTTCTTGACTGGAGATGGTTCGTTATTAGAAGGCCAGTCTTCTCAATGGTTGTTTTCCAACTAACCTGTAGTTAATAGAAAAAAGCCAATTCAAGTTGTAAATGTAGCTGCAGGCATGCCAAGGTTTGTTTCATTTTCATTCACAGAGAAAACCATGCTGATGGACTTTTAGTACATGTATTAGCAAAAAGTTTAACACCCTGTTTGAGTGAGCCCTGTGTGGAATTAAGTTTGGTGCTCACACATTGTCCTAGTACCTTGAGAACATATATTAGAAACACGTCCTTCACAGAAACATGCACTAGAGAATGCTTTTAGTGACGTTTTTTAGTGACATTAATAGTACTTGTCTTTATTAAACACAGTAGCACAGTTTTTCAGAACAAGTTTTAGTTCCATTTACAGATAACCACTGTGGACAATAGCACTTGTTAGTGAACAGTCTGGTACAAATTCAGTTCAAGTAAGACCCACACTTCACTAGCTTTTTACACAGTGTGTCATTTGTTAAATTAAAAATGAATGTCTTTAAGTTTTATACCAACTAGCCTGCATAAAAAGCACTGGTGAAAAGTCACATAACAAAACTTAACTACATGAATATCAAAATGTGTTTGAATTCCCCTTTTTTTTAAGAGAAATAACCTTGATAAATATACTGTGCTTAAGTCTAATGCTTGTTAATGACAGGTGAGTTTCATAATTTTCATGGGACCAAGTGCTATGTAAAACAATTTTGTACTCACACATTTGGCCTTGTCAAAAACATTTTTTGGAACTATTGTATAGAGGCCATATGTGTTAGAAAAAGCATCTAGTTTTCATTTTCTGAGTAAAAAAGAAGGTGATGAAGAAAGTTTGCCAGTAACATATTAGTAACTGGGAAATAAATCATTTAGACACCGTACCATGCACAGTACAGAAAGGGTTTCAGTTCCATTCACCAAATCCACACTATGTAAAACACATCTGGCTAAACATGCACTTCTTACAAATTAAGTGCCAGAGAGATCCCCCCACCTTTCCTAATCGCTTTACAGAATATGTGGCTGTTGGTGATTACATGAGTGCTGTTGTAACAGTGTTTACCACCAACACTGTATGAAATGGACTGGTCATAATTTATGTAACACTGCTGCTTCTGTGACAAAATGTGATTGACTTCCATTTCAGGAAATAAACCTATGTATGGAGTGTTTGGGTTAAATTCTTTACATGTGTGTGTTACAGTTGTCATTTGAGTAAGTACTGTTTACAAAACAGCTTTGTGAAACACAGTTCTAGCTTGTCAAAACACTGATGGACATGTCCGTCATGCACAACAAGAGTTAAAGAAGGTGTTCAGTTTCCATTAACTGAGAGAAAAGCTTCTCATTAACACAGTTTGCAAGTAATTTTTAAAAAATCCCAGAATGTAGGTTGTTTGTATTGGGTATCATACTCATTTCAGAAGAGGTTTCATTTTAATTCACCAAACAAACCGCTGACATAAATGCAACTGACAAGTAACCCATGGAGTACGACTTAAATACAAGAGGGCACCCTTTACATGTTGTTGTATGTAATATGCTGGTGGTTGGAGATTAGAAAACTACTCTTCTGAATGGCTTTTTGAACTAGACTTTTATTAACACATTAATAACAAAGACGTTTCTACTCATCTTCTGCTATGTAATGTTGTATGGAGAGGTGTTCTGACCTTTATACAGAGTGATACAATTAAATTCAAGTATGACTGCAATCTTTACATCTTGTTTTACACAGTGTGCTTGGTGATTAGAAGACCATTATTCTAAATGGTTTTTTCCCAGCTAACCTTTTTATAAGAGAGTGAACCCAAGTCAAGTCATAAAATTAGCTGCAGGCATGAAGCATTTTGATTTTTGATTAGCTGTAAAGGCTTATTGATTTGAGTAGCTATTTATTTTCTATTGTCAATGGCCAGATTATGGATCTTTTAAATTGGAAGTACTCCTAAATTGAAAACTGTGTAATATAACTCTTATGACAAACAGCTGATTTATTTGTACTTAAAGATAGACCACATTTAGAAATAAATGAATACAAAAAATTATAAATGTTCTGAAGCTTTTGAATTAGTCCTTTAGCTTCTTGGGTATTATTAATGTTAGCATCAACATTAGCTTAAAAAAAGGCAAAAAGAAAAATTAAATGAGTTTCCAAAAGGAGAAATTAAAAAGAAACTTTATGGAGATAGAAGGTCATGAGAATTGGTATGTTGAAACAGTTTTTCAAGGATTTCATAACTGACCCAAAATTGGACAAAAATGGAAGGTGATGTGGCAATTTGATAGAAATTAATAAGGAAGTCTTAGCATCATTTCCATGTGAATTCTAGGTGAGCATGTATTAAAATTTCTGGATTCTGCAGAATTAGGTAGAAGTTAGAAAAGTGCTGCAAGATCTTTGTGCTTTTTTGTTTGTTTGTTTGTTTGTTTCTCAATTTAGATTGCCAGGAAAAGATATTACAAAGCTAACAATTTTTCTTTTTTGGCCTGGAGACTAGGATTTGAAATTTTTTCCCAGAAGTGTTCATTTATTTCTGTGGCTTCATTGTGTGTCACTTGTCAGCAGAAGCAAATATCACAGAGGCAGAACAAAGGCCTAAGTTCCCCATTAGCCTGTTTCTCCAGCAGACCTCATAGGCTGGAGAGTTAGGCAGTTCTCTTCAGATAGGCATCTGTAGAGACAAACTATACTGTGGTTTACTTCTATAACCACTTGAGGTTTTTCCTTCTGTTTTGTTATGTGTCCCAGGACCTTGACTTTGTGACCAGTGAACATATGCTGTCTGGTCACTGCTATCTGCAAGGTGCACTTATTATGGCGCACCTTGTGGCCAGTCAGACAATCTAGGGTTTCTAGTGCCTCTGCTGGGTCATGCCAGCTTTCAGGGGAGTATGTTATATGGGGCCCTAGCCCATTAGAGGCCTTTGTTGTATCAACCTTTATTACCTGTTAGTGCTGAACAGGTGACAGTTTAGTAGTACCTCCCCTGGGGCCTCAAATTAGTGGGTTTGTGGCTGGAGATGCCTCACATTTTGTTGAAGATCAGATACATCAAGTGCATACCACCATCCTGACCACCTGTGTGATGAAGGTTTATAATCCCTCTATCTTTGGAGATGACCCTTTGGATATATGAGGGTTGGATCCTTTTGCATTTTCTGTGTGTAAAGTTTTCTGGCTTTTTTTTTTTTTTTTGCCTGAACTGAAAAGGAACCATATTGGTGTGAGCCATTGTCCAGACCTTACTGTGGATAGGCAGAAGACAGACCCTTGGAGTGAAAAAACTTTCAAATTGAAAGTGTGTTATAGAGTTCTAATGACAAAAAACTAATTCTGTTTATGTTTTGATAGCTGTGTGGAATCATTTTGTGTTTGTTTGTATAGTGTATGGTAAGATGTTTTCTATCTTACTAGTTTGTAATATTTGGTTGGCTTGAAGAAATCTGATGCTTATATAAATTAGAAAATTAAACAGAAATAAACCTAAATGCTTTTTTAAGATCATATGATCTGGTAAAATATTTGATGTTAAAGCTTGTTTAAATTTGGTTTGAAACCAACAGGTCTTTGAAACTTATTAACATACAATATAATATACATATATTTGTTCTAGCTGGGTTTACAAATAAGTTTATCTTATCTGTGTTACAAAATGTGTCAAATATGTAAGTTGCATTACTTGACTTTAACATATTATAGTTTAATAAATAAATAAAATAGTTAAAGTAAAAAGTTTTTAGGTAAATTTTGGTGATTAATTATATTGTACATGAACATTGAAAAGATTTCCTAGGTGTTGTTGGTAAGTTAAAACTTAAAAGTTTTTATATTTGAATTAAAGAATGAATATTCCTTGAATGTCTAGACCTTTTTCAAATAATAAAAAATAACAAAACGGTAATTACTAAATGTACTATCAACTTCTGGGGTTTTTTAAAAGAGAAACCATATATTTGGGTGCATTAGTAAATTTGTCTTCTGCCACATTAAATTATTTTGTGGGTGATCAGGAGATATATTTGTAAAAATTATTAAATGTTCATAATTGGATCAATCTAAAGAATCCTTGTTTAATGGTGCCCAATTATTTACTTAGTTTTTATTACAGATTAAGATAAATATTTAAATTGTTTATACTCTTTGCTATTGTGAACCATGCCCCTCTGAACATTCATGTGTCAGTCTTCGCTTGAACACCTGTTTTTAACTTTGAAAGGTATATATCTAGGAGTGCATTTGTTAAACCATACATGAATTTCTTGCAGGGTTGAAATTCCAAACTATTGTACTCAGAGGTTACACTATTGTATTTGAAAAATGGCAATTTGATACTGAGTGTGACAAGATTGACAAATATGGCAGCATACCCAGAGAAGTCTCAGAAAGCTATCCAAGAAGAATTCTATTCAGGGCTAAGACAGATCACAGATATGGTGACATTCCTGACACTCTTGGAAAGCTTTTGTTTATTTGATCTACTGATTTTTTGAACAAACATTTGGCTGTTCCTGAAAAATGAGAAGAGTTAGGACCTCAGTTTATTACTAATTCTGAATAAGTCTGTCTTTTCTAATTAGCTACCACAGTCCCAAAATGCAATAATATGTGGCCCACGAAATTCTTGTCAGTGACTGAAAAGGAAATGAGAATAATAATGTAATTGTAAAATGAGCTTTTCCAAAAACCAATTCAACTACAGTTCATGTTTTATTTCAGTGGTTAATTTTTAGATAGAAAAAAATTAACATACTTTACTGGACTGTGCATAATTATGTTATTTTTTGTTATCTGTTTGATTTTCCATGTGGTTGACATAATTTTTGACATGCTGGTCAAAAGGGAACCAGCAGATTACATCAGCCCAATAATGTCAATTCTTTTGAAGGTGGTAATTATAGGTGGAAAGACTTTGGTATAAAGCTAAATGCTTCCCCAAATCAAACCTTTTGGTCAAGTAGCTTAACTCAGAATATAAGTAGGAAGATATTTAAATATGAAATGCAGCAAAAGAAGTCTGAATATTCAGAAACTTTGTTTAGGTCTTAAAGTACATGATAATCCACATATAAGTAACTATTGCTATCATGTCAGTTTTGAATTTATTTGTATAATTTTCATACTTCAAAAATCTCCAATTATTATCAAAACACTGAATAAAATGGGTATAGAAGGAAAGTACCTCAACATAATAAAGGTCACATATGACAAACCCTCAGCTGATATCATAGTAAATGAGGAAAAGCTGAAGTTCATTCCCCTAAAATCAGAGACAAGACAGGGATGACACCTGTTGCTAGTTATTCAATATAGTAATGGAAGTTCTAGCAGAAGCAGTCACGGAAGAGAAACAAATAAAATTTATCTAAATTGGGAGAGAAGAAGTCAAACTATTACTATTTGCAGATGTTATAATCCTTTACATAGAAAATTCCAAAAGCTCTGCCAGAAAACTATTAGAGACAATAAATGAACACAGTAAAGTTGCAGGGTACAGAATCAATGTACAAAAAATAATTTCATTTCTATATACGAACAATGAAACTTCAGAAAAGGAAATGAGAGAATCAATATCTTCTGCAATCACAACAACAACAAAAAAGTAAAATACCTGGGAATTAACTTACCAAAAAATGTGATGGCCTTATACAATGGAAATTATAAAACACTATTAAAAAAAATTGAAGAGGACACAAATTAATTGTAAGATAGTACATGCTCATGGATTGGAAGACTTAACATTATTAAAATGGCCATATTACCCAGAGCAATATACAGATTTAATGCAATTCCCATCAAAATCCCACAAATGTTCTTTCACAAAACATATTTAAAGATTATCAGAGGTGTATGAAACCACAAAGGATCTCAAATAACCAAAGCAATCCTACATAAAGAGAATAAGGCTGGAGGTACCACACTCCCTCATTTCATTTTACTACAAGTCATCAATAATCAAAACAGCTTGGAATTGGCATAAAAACGGACCCACAGAACAATGAAACAAAATTGAAAACCCAGAAATAAATGGACAGGTAAGTTTTGATAAAGGAGTGAAAAATATATAATGGGGAAAAGAAAGCCTCTTCAGTAGATGGTGCTGGGAAAATTGGAAAACCAAATGCAAAAGAATGAATCTGAAATATGAATTGTCACCATATACTAAAATTAATTCAAAATGCATTAAAGACCTCCACATATTACCCAAAACAATAAATTGTATAGAAGAAAACACTGATACTAAATTATAGAGCTCAGGCTCATGGAGGACTTCATGAACCTGACCTCAAAGGCAAGGAGAGTAAAAGCAAAACTAAATGAATGGGATTATATAAAATGAAAAAAGCTTCTGCACAGCTAAAGAAACCATCAACAAAGCAAAGAGATAGCCAATCAAATGGGAGAAAAATATTTGCAAACAATGCATTTGATAAGGGACTAACATCTAAAATATATAAATAACTCGTAGAACTCAACAACAAAAACAAATAGCCCAATCAAAAAGTGGGCAGAGGACATAAACACTTCTCCAATGAAGACATACAAATGGCCAACAGATATATGAAAACATGCTCATCCTCATTAGCTATCAGGGAAATGCAAATCAAAACCACAATGAGATACCACCTCACACCTGTTAGAATGACTATTATCAACAATACGAGGAATAACAAGTGCTGGAAGACAGTGGGGAAAAAAGAACCTTACACACTGCTGGTGGGAATGCAATTTGGTACAACCACTATAGAGGACAGTGTGGAGGTTCCTCAGAAAATTGGGTATGGAGTTACCATATGACCTGCAATCCCCCTTCCAGGTATCTACCCTGCAAATTTGAAAACCTTAATTCACAAAGACTTATGTACCCCAATCCCAATGTTCATTACACAGCTGTTTGTGGTGGCTAAGACATGGGGACAACCAAAATGCCTTTTGATAGACAACTGGATAAAGAAGCTGTGGTACATATACACAATAGGATATTACTCAGCAATAAGAAAAGATGAAATATTGCCATTTATGACAAAATGGATTGACCTTGAGATCATTATTCTTAGCAAAATAAGCCAGACAGAAAAAATCAAAAACCATAAGACTTTACTCATATGTGGAATACAAAACTGAAAACAACAAAGAAACAAAATTCATGGACACAGTCAATAATTTAGTGATTACCTGAGCATAAGCGGGGGCAGGGGTGGGAAAGGAGGAAGTGGAGTCAAATATGTGGTGATGAAAAGAGAACTGGTGATGAATAGATAATGTAATACATAGACAATGCACTTGGAACCTATGTGATTTTTCCTAACCAATGTCACCCTGATAAATTTAACAATAAAATTAAAATTTTCAAAAGAAAAATTTGTACCATATTATGTTAAAAAACAAATGCTAAAACTCCTTTACAAAAGCAAGTACCTAAATATAAACAAATAAGAATTTGAATTAAAAAAATAAAAACAATTGGTAGCTCCATTCCCAATTTTCTGAGGAACCTCCACACTGCCTTCCACAGTGGTTGTACCAGTTTGCACTCCCACCAGCAGTGTACCAGAGTTCCTTTTTCTCCACATCCTCTCCAGCACTTGTCATTCCTTGTCTTGTTGATAATAGCCATTCTCACAGGTGTGAGGTGGTATCTCATTGTGGTTTTGATTTGCATTTCCCTGATAGCTAATGAGGATGAGCATTTTTTCATATGTCGGCTGGCCATTTGTATTTCTTCATGGGAGAAGTGTCTGTTTAGTTCTTCTGCCCACTTTTCAATTGGGTTGTTTGTTTTTTTGTTGTTAAGTCTTATTAGTTCTTTATATATTTTAGATATTAGATCCTTATCTGTTGCGTTATTTGGAAATAATTTCTCCCACTCAGTTGGCTGTCTCTTTGCCTTCTTGATGGTTTCTTTTGCTGTGCAGAAGCTTTTTAGTTTGATATAGTCCCATTCATTTATTTTTGCTTTTACTTCCCTTGCCTTTGAGGACAGGTTCATGAAGTCTTCCTTGAGTCCTAGGTCCATAAGTTTAGTACCAATGTCTTCTTCTATACAGTTTATTGTTGCAGGTCTTATATGAAGGTCTTTAATCCATTTTGAGTTAATTTTTGTATATGGAGAGAGTTCAC
>PVJL010006559.1:0-90394 GCA_004026885.1 Lyroderma lyra
CTCAAAATGGATTAAAGACCTTCATATAAGACCTGCAACAATAAACTGTATAGAAGAAGACATTGGTACTAAACTTATAGACCTAGGACTCAAAGAAGACTTCATGAACCTGTCCTCAAAGGCAAGGGAAGTAAAAGCAAAAATAAATGAATGGGACTATATCAAACTAAAAAGCTTCTGCACAGCAAAAGAAACCATCGATAAGGTAAAGAGACAGCCAACTGAATGGGAGAAAATATTTGCAAATAATGCATCAGATAAGGGTCTAATATCTAAAATATATAAAGAGCTAATAAGACTTAACAACAAAAAACAAACAAACAACCCAATTGAAAAGTGGGCAGAAGAACTAAACAGACACTTCTCCCACAAAGGAATACAAATGGCCAGCAGACATATGAAAAAATGCTCGTCCTCATTAGCTATCAGGGAAATGCAAATCAAAACCACAATGAGATACCACCTCACACCTGTGAGAATGACTGTTATCAACAAGACAAGGAATAACAAGTGCTGGAGAGGATGTGGAGAAAAAGGAACTCTGGTACACTGCTGGTGGGAGTGCAAACTGGTACAACCGCTGTGGAAGGCAGTGGAGCTTCCTCAGAAAATTGGGAATGGAGCTACCATTTGACCCAGCAATCCCCCTTCTGGGGATCTACCCAAAGAACTTGAAAACCTTTGTCTGCAAAGACTTATGTACCCCAATGTTCATTGCAGCACTGTTCACAGTGGCCAAAACATGGAAACAACAAAAGTGCCCTGCGACAGATGACTGGATAAAGAAGCTGTGGTACATATACACAATGGAATATTACTCAGCTATAAGAAAAGATGAAATATTGCCATTTGCAACAAAATGGATGGACCTGGAGATCATCATGCTTAGTGAAATAAGCCAGACAGAAAAAACAAAGAACTGTATGACTTCACTCATATGCAGAATATAAAACTGAAAGCAAAGAAAAAAAGAAATGAAGAAACAAATAACCCATGGACACAATCAAGAGTTTAATGTTTATTTGGGGATGAGTGGGATAGGGAGGAGAGAAAGGGGAGGGGGTGGGTGAGGAGAGGGGGAAGCTAAATATAAGGTGATGGAAAGAGAAGTCACATTAGGTGGTGAACTGATTATACATCAAGTTGACAATGCACTGTAGAATTGTATGCCTGTCACCCCAATAATAAATAAATAAATAAATAATAAAAATAAAAATAACTTTACAAAAAAAATGTGAAAACAGAGAAATTCATTTGAGAATTATTATTATTTGTATTTATTCAACCAAAAATAAGATGGAAAGTACTCAAGCTGTTTCAATATTAATGTAAAAATCCAAATAAGTTTTTAAATAAATATAACAAATTTATCTTAATTTCTTAATTGTTTAATTTCTCTGTGAGAGAAAATAAAAGTCATTGAGTTTTAGTTCATCATATATCATCCTTCAACTAGGTCCTTTTGGGATCCTGGGAAACATATTCCTGTACTGTGAAACTTTTATTATAGGTACTCGTGCAATATGCCTAAGTTACTCAGGTACGTTGTGTGTGTGTGTGCGCGCGCGCGCACGCGTGTGTGTGCATGTTAACAATTAGAGAAAGTATATTTGAACAATGTCATACAATCTAATGATAAAAGTCTTTCTGGGGACCTAAATTATATAACTAATGGGGTAGGAATGTCATAATGCACTTGTAGCCTATGGATGGATTCCAGTTATTAACAAGGGCTAATTACGCTGACAGTAGTGATTTATGTATCTTTTGAGGTTTGTTAAATCAGATCATATGTAGGAAAATAAGGTAATAAATAAAGAATATATGAGTATTATAAATGCAAGTAAAATAATGTAAAGATATGAGAAAACTACGTAATTATTTTCTTAAAAATTTCTTTTAGAAGTAAAACACTCATTATTTACAAATGACATGATACTATATTTAAAAAAAAACCACTAAAGACTCTACCAAAAGATTATTAGAACTAATAAATGAATTCAGTATAGTTGCAAAATACAGAAATATGTTAGATTTTTATACACAAATAACAAATTATTAAAAAGAGAAATTAAGAAAACAACCCCATTTACAATTGCATCAAAAAGCACAAACTATGAATAAACTGAACCAAAGAGATGAAAGACTTGTACTTTAAACTGTAAGAAGTTGAAGAAAAATTGAAAAAAAAATACAAATAAGTCAAAGAATACAGCTTTCTCATAGATTGGAAGAATTAATGTGCTTAAATGTTCTTACTACTAAAAGCAATATAGATTCAATGCAATCTCTACTAAAATACCAATGGAATTACCCTCAGAATCAGAACAACTAATCTTAAAATTTATATGGAATTACAAAAGACCTTGCATAGCAAAACAAAATCTTGAGAAAGAACAAAGTAGAAAGTATTACACGCTATAGTATTAAACTATACTACAAAACTATAATAATCAAAACAATATGGCACTGCCATTAAAAACAGATGGAGAGATCAATGAAATGGAATAAAGAGGACACAAATACATTCTCACTTATATGATCAATTAATCTATGACAAAGAAGACAAAGATATAAAATAGGGTAAAAGCAGTCTCATCAATAAATAGTGTTGGAAAAACTGAATATATAAAAAAATCATAAATTGGATCACTTTCTTACACCATATACAAAAGTGTATTCAAATGGATTGAGACTTAAATATAAGACCTGAAACCATTAGACTCCTAGCAGGAAACATAAACAGTAAACTCTTTGATGTCATCCTTAGCAATATCTTTTTAGATATGTCTCCTCAGGTAAGGGCAAAATAATAAAATAAACAAATGAGACTACATTTAACTAAGAAGTTTTGCACAGCAAAGGAAATCATCAACAAAATTAAAAGAGAACCTACTGAATGGAAGAAGACATTTGCAAATAATATATCTGATAAGGAGTTAATATCAAAAACACATAAGAAATTCATCCAACTTAATACTAAAAATATAAATAAATCAATAACAATCCTATTAAATAATTGGCAGAGGATCTGAATTGACATTTCTCTAGAGAAGACATAGAAATGGCCAACATATATATGAAAAAATGTTCAACATCACCTATCATCAGGGAAATTCAAATTTAAACCACAATGAGACACAGCTCACACCTATTGGAATGGTCATCAATAAACATATAACAAATGTTGGTGAGAATGTGGAGAAAAAGGAACTCTCATACACTGTTTGTGGAATTGTAAACTAGTGTAGCCACTGTAGAAAACAGTGTGGAGATGCCTAAGAAAATTAAAGACACACCTGCCATGTGATTCAGTAGTTCTACTTCTGGGTATTTATCTAAAAATACAAAACACTAATTTGGAAAGATGCATGCACTTCTCTTTTCTTTACAGCATTACTGGTAATTTCCAAGATATAAAAGCAACCTAGATGTACATAATAGATAAATGAATAAATAAAACTTGATTTATCCATATATATATTATAATAATATCTATTATATATATATATATATATATAATAGATATTATTTAGCAATAAAAATATAAAATCTTGCCATTTGCAACAAACATGCATATAGCTAGAGTGTACTATGAGAAGTGAAATAAGTCAGACAAAGACAAGTAACTATATAATTTCACTTATATATGGAATCTAAAAATTAAAGCAAATGAATAAACAAAACAAAAGAGAAACAGACATAGATATAGAGGAAAAGAGACATCTGTTTATAGTTTGTTCTCTATATCTATACTTGGTGGAATGGAAAAAAAGAAAAAAATTTCTTTTGATAAAAAAAGAATTTATAAAATCACTCTACAAAATCAAATCACTATAAATAAAATTGCTCAGGCACTGTTTGAAATACCTCTTATTCAACACCTAATCCCATGAATATAAAAGTAGCAGTGAATTTTGATTTAAAAATGGACTATGTGAACAAGGAGACATGGATCATTGTTAGCTATGCCAGTGATAATTTTGCATGATCTCGTAGGTCTTTGCCTGTAAAAAAGGAACACTATTGCTCATCTTGCCTTCCATACACAAATTGTTCTAAGAAAAAAAAAAATCTCTTTTAACTTCTGAAGCGTTTTGCAAATCTAAGGGTTTGTTATTACTCAATTATTCTTTGTAGTTGCACTGTGTGTTACCATTTGCAGAAAAAGGGCACTTCACAGCAGCTCACCTAAGTGTCCATGCTGTTCTCCTCTTGGTAACCTATTACTACTCATGCAGCTAAATACTCATATAGAAGAATAGACTCCAGTGCAAAGGTGAAAGCAAATTGTTAGTCTCCTTTTTCAACTTCATCAAGATTCTTGGATTTCTTCTTCATATCAGCAGTTTGAATTAGTAGCTGGCAGACATGCCATCAAAGGACTGGATAATTATCTGTCATTTCTCATGTCTGAAGGAAGCCTTCCATCTCTGATAGTAGGTGGATAATTTGTGCTTGCATACCCAATTTATTATATTTGAATTTTACATGGGTGTACATTATCCCTTATGGGAAAACTTCAAGCAATTTCTCTTCTGCTCGCCACCTCTTTCCAACACAAACACCCCCACACTCAGCCCAACATGCACCCCCACACACACACACACACTTCAAAACAGGGCTCTGTGAACCAACAACTGACAAAAAACTTTGGATATTTATTCATTACTCTTTTAGCTATTCATATATGTTTATAGTCTCATTTTTATATCACCTTCCAAAACAATCAATGTTCGCTCATATGCAGTCAAGTGGAAAAACAAAACCTTAATCACTGATGGAAGTTTTTCTTAGGATATCACTGCTCTTTGCATTATCTCATTTCATAGAAAATAGCTTTAGAGTTGAAGATGCCCTTTAAAGGGAAAAATCAAAATGCTGATTCAGTACGAAATATTACCTAAGTAGTTTTGCCACCTATAGAAATAAATCTATAATGATTAACCTTTATCTCTAGACTATCTCTTATTGAAATAAACACCTTGCATTTTTAGGACATTGTGTAGAATTGAAAGAAAACAAACTTACTTATTCTGAAATTCTATCTGGACAACAGTAATCATAAAGGACAGTGATGTGTTTATGTAGAATGAAAAATGAATTTTTTAAGATGGTGGAGTAAGTAAACTCTGAGATTGCTTCCTCCCATACTCACATCAAAATTACAACTAAATTATAAAACAACCATCATTGAGAACCACCTGAAGACTGGCTGAACAGCATTCCTATAATTAAGGATATAAAGAAACCACATCAAGATTGGTCAGTGAGGA
This sequence comes from Lyroderma lyra, assembly GCA_004026885.1. Taxonomy (NCBI): domain Eukaryota; kingdom Metazoa; phylum Chordata; class Mammalia; order Chiroptera; family Megadermatidae; genus Lyroderma; species Lyroderma lyra. The sequence goes on from PVJL010006559.1 coordinate 5,277, forward strand.
GGATAGGTGGACGGAAAAGGACCCACACCAAGATTTGGCAATTAAGAAACAGAAGGGATATCTCAGCTACAGAGGTCTCCTATAACAAGTGAGACATCCCAGCTTCACACCAGAATTTGCAGCTTGGAACACCAGTGCCAGGAAGTGGAGTTCCCATAACACTTGGCTGTGAAAACCAGTGATAATTGCATCCCAGAGTGACATGGCTGTGGAAGTCCAAGACAGGCTCCTCATAAAAGGCCAGCATACAAATTTATTTGCTCTAAATTACCAGCACAGGGGTAGCAGCTAGAAAAGTGCCAGGGACATACATGGAGGAACTAAATTGACTAACTTCAGGGCAAGGGCTGGAATGGTAAGTGTTGTGGAAACTCATTCCAGGGACTGAAAGCACTGGGCAGCACCTTTGTTCATTTGTTCAGATTTCCTTCCACTTAGCTGGCCTAGAGCAGGCAGCCACCAAATCTGTGCTTTCCATTAACCTGGCTAATATCATTCACCAGACCCTGGTGGCTGCCTGAGAACTGACCCCACCCAATACCCTTGCCTAGCCTGAGCCTCTTTCAGTGGTTTCTCCACAAGAGTGGCCTGCCTCAGCTCCTGCTATAGACTCACTCAAAGGAACTCTAACCCCACATGAGTGGTGGCTGTCCTAGGCTTGCACTAGAAACTTTCTCAAAGGTTCACAAACTCCACTGAAGCAGGAGTGACATAGGTGTACATTGTAGCTCCTGTCAAGTGGCCCCAAGCTTAGCACAAGCAGTGACTGTTCATAATTCACATTGTAACTTTCATCAGGTAGCCTGAAACCTGGCATAAATAACAGCTAGTCTTGGCCTGTAAAGTAGCTCCAACTAAGTAGCCACAAGCCCAGCTCCAGTGGTAGATGGCACCAGTTCACATCATACTGCCCACAAAAGGGTTTCAATTTTTACACAAGTGGAAGTTGGCTTTGGTTCTGCCAAGTACCTCCAAGCCAAACAAGGTGACAACAAATAGATCACCTTGTATATTTTACCAAGTAGCTCCATGCCTTCCATAGTAGTGGCCTAAGTTGATTAACACTGAAGCACTTCCCAAGAGGCTCTGGACCCAATACACCTCGTGGCCAGTTTCAAAATGCACCAGAACCTCATCCACCTTGCTTCACAGCTGTACACCCAAAGAATAGCCCTGACTGACACCAGAGCCCACTGGATGAGGTCAGCCCCTGCACTAAAGCTTGTACAATGTAGTCACAACTACCCTTCACAACCAGTCAGCCTGAGAGTCAACTTCACCCACTGATGTGCCAGTAACAATCAATGCCCAGCTACAAATAGAGGACACACACAACCAACACAGGGGACAACCCCAAAGAACCTGGCTTAAGTGACCATAGAGATTGCACCATTGAGTCCCACAGGACAAGTTCTACATAAGTCCATTCTGCTAAGCAAAGGAGACATAACAAATCTACCTAATATGTAGAAATAAACACAGAGAGGCAGACAAAATAAGGAGACTAAGAAACATACCCCAAATGAAATAATAAAACAAGATTTCAGAAAAAAGAACTAAATGAAATGGAGACAAACAATCAACCAAATACAGAGTTCAAAAAAATAGTTTTAAAGATGTTCAATAAAAGTAGGGAAAGATTAGAATAACTCAGTAAGAATTTCAAAATAGATAGAAAAGATATAAAGGGAGATCAATTTTAAAAAACTCAATTAGAATCAAAATACAAAATAACTGAAATAACTAGGGGCAAGCAAAAGGAGATTAGATGATCAGAGAATTAAATCAGCAATCTGAAACACAAAATAATGAAAAATGCCCATCAGAAAAGCAAAAAAAAAAAAAAAAAAAAAAAAAAAAAAAAAAAAAAAAAAAAAAAAAAAAAAAAAAAAAAAAAAAAAAAAAAAAAAAAAAAAAAAAAAAAAAAAAAAAAAAAAAAAAAAAAAAAAAAAAAAAAAAAAAAAAAAATTAAGTGAAGGTAGTTTAAGAGACTTCTGGGACAAGATCAAGTGTATCAACATTTACATCACAGGTTTCAGAGGAGAAGAGAAAGAGAAAGGGATTGAAACCTATTTTAATAAATAATTACCAATAATTATTTATTACCAAGTAAGTAATAAATAATTACTTACTTGGTGAAAGAAATAGATATACAAGTCCAGGAAGCAGTTTCTCCCCACAAAAACATAAACCTAAGGGGGACCACAACAAGACACATCATAATTAATATGCCAAGGATTAAAAACACAATTAAAAAAAAAAGAAAGCTGTTAGTTACCTACAAGAAAGCTCTCAAATTATTGTCACCTAATTTCTCAATAGAAAGCATGCAGGCCAGAGAGATTGACATGAAATATTCAAACTGATGAAAAAGAAGGACCTACAACCAAGATTGCTCTACCAAGCAAGACTATCACTTAGTAGCAAGAAGAGATATACTTTACCAGACACCCACCCCCAAAATAAAAGAAAAAGAAGAAACTTAAAGGTGTTTGTCATCACTAAAACAGTAGTATAAGAAATGTTAAAGGGACTTCTTTAAGAAAAAAATTAAAAATATAGATAAGAATATATTAAAAAAAGAAAAATATTCTCACTGATAATGGCAAACAGTAACAGCAGTAGTTCAACCAATGAAAGAGATGTACAAAGGTTAAAAGACAAAAGTACAGAGATCATGTATAATTATAACAACAAATAATGGTATACCCAAGAGAAGTAAAAAATAATGACAAAAACATAAATGTGCATGGGGTTAGTAAAAGTAGTAGTGATTTTAGAATATGTTCAAACTTAAGTGACAATCAATTTAATATATATACTGCTATAAGCATAGCTTGGTGTATGAAAAGCACATGATAAACACAAACCAAAAATCTAGAAATGATATACTACAAGAAATAAAGAAAAAGAAATGCAAACACAACACCCTAGAAAGAATCAACATACATAAAAACAGAGTCAGACAATAAAAAAGAGAGAACAACAAAAGTAGTTAATAAAATGGCAAGAATTACATACCTATTAATGATTACTTTAAGAGTAAGTAGACTAAATGTTCCAATCAAAAGACATAGGGTGGCTTAATGGATTTAAAATATAAAAAACCCAAGACCTATAAGAGACCTACTTCAGATCAAAGACACACATAGTTGAAAGTAAAGGCATGGAAAGAATATGTAATGCAAGTGGAACTAAAAATTAAGCGGGAGTAACAATATCAGACAAAATAAACTTTAAAACAAAGGCTATAACAAAAGACAAAAAAAGTCATTTCATAATGATAAAAGAGTCATTTCAATAAGAGGATATAATTCTTATAAACATCTACTCATTCAATGTAGGAGACTGTAAATATATAAAGTATATTGACTGACATAAAGGGAGAGACTCACAATAATACAATAATAGTAGTAGATATAATACCACAATGATATCAATACATATATCATCCAGACTAAAATAAAAAAATCAGTGAGAAAGTAGTGGCCATAATAACACATTAAATCAGATAGATTTAACTGATATATTTAGAACATCTCACTCAACAGCAATAAAATATACACCATTTTCAAGTACATGTGGAACATTTTTTAAGATAGACCATATGTTATTCCACAAAAGAAAGACTGAAATCATCTCAAACATTTACTCTGACCACAATAGTATGGAAATAATAATCATTTACAGGAAGAAAACTAAAAGCAGACCAACATGTGGAGTCTAAATAACATGCTACTAAACAATGAATGACTTAAAAATAAGATTCCCCCCCCAAAAAAACCAAAAGACACCTTGAGACAAATGAAAATGAAAACACAACAACCTAAAATCTATGGGACACAGAAAAAGCAGTTCTAACAGAAAGATTAATAGCAATAGAAGCCAACCTCAAAAAACAACAAAAAAATCTCAAATAAACAATCTAATTTGCATACAAAACACCTAAAAAAAGAAGAACAAAGCACAAAGGGAATAGAAGGAAAACAATTAAGATTAGAGTGGAAATAGAGACTAATAAAAAAATAGAAAAGATCAATGAAATCAAAATCTGGTTCTTTAAAAACAAAAGTGATAAAATTTTAGCCACACACAAAAAAGAGGGGGGCCCAAATAAATAAAATCAAAAAAGAAAGAGAAGTTAAAACTGAAACCACAGGGCTACAAAAGATTATCAGAAACTATTATGATAACTACATGTCAAAAATTTGGACAACCTGGAAAGAATGAATAAGTACCTAGAAATACATAATCTTCAAATCACATATCAGGAAAAAAATAAAATCTGAACAGATAGACAACTACTAACAAAATCAAATTAGTTATCAAAAACTACCCAATACCCTATGTAATTTTTGCTAACTAATGTTACCCCAATAAATTCAACAATAAAATAAATTCCCAATAAACGAAAGTCCTAGACAATATGACTTCACAGGTGAATTTTAACTAACAGTCAAAGAAAATTAATACTTATTCTTCTCAATTATTCCAAAATACTGCAGAAGAGTGTAGACTCCCAAACTCATTTTTAAGGCCAGAGTTACCATCATAACAAAACTGGACAAAGACATGACATATATTTGTGTGTGTTTGTATCTATACCTATCTATCTATCTATCTATCTATCTATCTATCTCTATCTATCTCTATCTATATAGATATATAGATAGAGATAGATAGATACACACCAATATTTTTGATAAGCATAGATGCAAAAATTCTCAACAAAATATTAATATTAGCCAACTGAATTCAATAATACATTAAAAAACCATGCACCATGGTAAAGTGGGATTTATTCCTGGGATGCAAGGTTGCTTAACTATCCACAAATCAATTAATGTGATATACCACATACACAAAATGAAAGGTAGAAGTCCTATAATCATATCAATAAATGCAAAAAAGGCATTGACATATCTACCATCCAGTTATGTAAACACTCTCAGCAAAGTGAGAATAGTGGACATATATATCAACATATTAAAGGCTGTGTATGACAAACCCACAGCTAACATCATCATATGCATCAGGGAAAAACTAAAAGCATGCTCCTTAAACTCAGGAACAAGACCACAAGAATGCCCATTTTCACCACTTTTATTCAACATAGTATTGGAAGTCCTAGCCACAACAATCAGACTAAAAATAAAATAAAATAAAATAAATAAAAGCCATCCATATTGGAAAAAAAGAAGTATAATGAAACGTTATTTTCAGATGGCAGAATACTATATATAGAAAACTAGAAAGATTTTACTAGGAAAGAATTAAAACTGATAAATCAGTAAAGTAGCCAGATGTAAAATAAATATTCAAGAATTGGTTGCCTTTTTATACATGAATAATAGATTGTTAGACAAAAATTAAGAGAACAATTCAATTTACAATTGCATCAAAAAAATACCTAGGAATAAATTTAACCAAAGAGGTAAATGACTTGTATTCAGATAATAAGACACTGCAGAAAAAAATAGACAAATCTACAAAAAAATGGAAAGATATATTGTGGCTCATAAAAAGAATTAAGATCATTAAAATGTCCATACTACCCAAAGCAATCTATAGATTCAATGTAATCCCTATCAAAATACCAATGACATTTTTTACAGAACTAGAATAAATAATCCTAAAATGTATATAGAACAATAAAAGACCCCAAATAGCCATGGCAATCCTGAGAAAGAAGAACAAAATTGTAGGTATCATGCTACCTGATATAAAACTATATTACAAGGCTATAGTAATCTAAAGAACATAGTTTTGGAATTTAAACAAACACTCAGATCAAAAGAACACAAAACAAGAGTCCAGAAGTAAACCCATGCATATATGGTCATTTAATCTATGACCAAAGAGACAAGAATATACAATAGGGTAAAGACAGTCTATTCAATAAGTGGTGTTGGAAAAATTGGACACATACATGCAAAAAAAATAGAATGGGACCACCTTTTTATAATATAATAAGAACACATTCAAGAATAAACTCAAAATGAATTAGACTTAAATGTAACACTCAAACCCATAAAACCTCTAGAAGTAAAATATAAGCAGTAAACTCTGACACTGTTTTTTGTGATATTATTTATGATCTATATTTTTGGGCAAGGGAAATGAAAGAAAAAATAAATGGAACTGCATCAAACTAAAATGTTTTGCTCAGCAACAGAAACCAATAAAATGAAAAGATAGCATACTAAATTGAAGAAGATCCTTACCATTGATATATCTGAAAATATACAACATTTATAAAGAACTCATACAACTCAAAACCAAAATATCAAATAATCCAACTAAAAAATGTGCTGCAGTCCTGAATAAGCATTTTTGCAAAGAGGACATCCACACAGATGGCTAATAAAAAATGTAATTAATCATCAAAGATATACAAATTAAAACCACAATGAGATACCACTCATACCTGTTAGAATGGCCATCATCAATAAATCAACAAACAAGTGTTGGCAAGGATGTGGAGAAAAGGAAACACTTGTACCCTGTTGGTGAGAATGCAAATTGGTGCAACCACTATGGAAAACAGTACGAAGCATCCTCAGAGAGTCAAAAATAGAACTACCTTATGACTCAGCAATTCCACTTCTGGACAATTACCCAAAGAAATCCAAAACACTGTATCAAAAAGATATATGCATCATTATGTTCATTTCAGGACTATTTACAATAGCCAAGATATGGAAGCAACCCAAGTGCCCATCAATAGACAATGAGATACAGTAAAATATTACATAGCCATGAAAAAGAATAAAATCTTACAATTTGCAGCAGCATAGATGAACCTAGAGTGTGTTATGCTAAGTGAAATAAGTCAGACTGAGAAAGGCAAATATCATGTCATCTCATTTATGTGTGGAACCTAAAGAACAAAATAAACAAAACAGAAGCATACTCATAGAATCAGAGAAAAAAACTGATGGTTGCTAGAGGAAGGTGGGTTTTTTAACAGGCTTTTTTATTGCTGTTGCTGAGTTGCATGAGTTCTTCATATATTTTGGATATTAGCCCCTTATCAGAATTGTTGGTTGTAAATATATTCTCCGATTTGGTTGATTGTCTCTTTGTTTTGTTGATAGTTTGTCTTGCTGTGCAGAAGCTTTTTAGTTTGGTATAGTCCCACTTAATTACTTTTCTTTTACTTCTCTTGCCTATGAGCTTAAATTCAAAAAATGCTTTTTAAACAAGAAGTCCATAAATTTATTACCTATGATTTTTTTCTATGCAATTTATTGTTTCAGGTCTTACATATGTCTTTGATCCATTTTGAGTTAATTTTGGTATATGATGACAGCAGTCAAGTTTCATTCTTTTGCACATGGCTTTCTAATTGCCCCAGCATCATTTACTGAAGATGCTTTCTTTTTTCTGTTGTATGTTTCTTATTCCTTTGTTGAAAATTGTCTGCCTATATATATAAAATTGTTTCTTGGCTCTCAATTCTGTTTCATCGGTCTCTGTTTGTTTCTCTGCCAATCCCATGCTATTTTGATTATTGTCACTTTGTAGTGTAATTTGAAGCCAGAGACTGTGATACTTCCAGCTTTGTTATTTTTGGTTTGTTTGTTGTTTGTTTGTTTTCAGGGTTGGTTTGGCTATTTGGAAGTCTTTTGTGATTCCATACAAATCTATGACTTTTTATTCTATTTCTTTATAAGATGCCATTGGAATTTTGATGAGGATTGCATTAAATCTGTATTTTGCTTTGTGTAATATGGCCATTGTAAATATGTGTATTCATTCAATTTATGCACATGGATCATCTTTCCATTTATTTCTGTCTTCTTTAATTTCTTTCAATAATGTTGTAGTTTTCAGTGTCTATGTCCTTTATATCCTTTGTTAAGTTTATTCCTAGGTATTTTATTCTTTCCATTGCAATTTCAATTGAAATCGTCTTTTTTACTTTTTTTCCTGTAATTTTAGTATTAGCATATAGGAACACAAAAAATTTTCATACATTGATTTTGTATCCTGTAGCTTTACTGTATTCACTTTCTATAGTAACATTTTGATGGAGTTTTTAGGGTTTTTATATAAAAATTATGCTGTCTGCAAAAAGTGACAATTTGACAATTTAGTTCTCAATTTAAATGCATTTTTTATTTTCTCCTGCCTCATTGCTCTGGCTAGGATTTCCAATACTGTGTTGAATAACAGTAGTGAAAGGAGGTGCTGTCATTTTACTCCTGACAATAGAGGAAAAGCTTACAGTTTTTCACCATTAAATATGATAATAGTTGAGGGTTTATCATTTATGGCCTTTATTATGTTGAGGTATTTTCCTTCTATACCCATTTATTTCAGAGTTTTAATCATAGATGGATATTGAATCTTGTCAATCTTTTTCCTATATCAAATTTTTGTATTTTTTTCTTTGCATTTTTATTAGCTTTAGGTGTACAAAAAAACATAATGATTAGACATTTATATGTTTCACAAAGTAATAACCTCAAGTTTATTACTCATTTGACACTGTACATAGTTATTACATTATTATTTATTATATTTCCTATTCTGTACTACATATTCTTGTGACTTTTGTCAAATGCTTTTTCTGCATTTATTAATATGATCATTAGATTTTTATGTTTTATTTTGTATATGTGGGGTACCTTGTTAATTGATTTGCAGGTATTGAGACAACCTTGCATACCAGGTATAAATTTCACTTAACTCTGGTGTATAATGCTTTAATGTATTGCTGATGTTTTGATGAGGATTTCCATCTATGTTCATTAGAATTTTCAGCCTATAATTTTCTTTTTTGCAATGTCTTTGATGTTGAAACCAGTGTAATGGTGACTTTGTAGAATGAAAATAGTTTTTTCCACCCCTTGAATTTTTTAAAATAGTTTGAGAACAATAGATATTAATTCTTCTATGAATGTTTGGTAAAATTCACCTGTGAAACCAGAATTTTGCTTGTTGGGAGCTTGCTGAATACTGATTTAATTTCATTAGTTGTACTCATTTGGAGAAAGGGGAAGGGTGAGAAAGGAGGGGGGGAAGCTAATGCACTGTAGAATTGTATGCCTGAAACCTGTGTAATCCTTGCTAACAGATGTCACCCCAATAAGTCTAACAATAAAAATGAATTTAAAAAAAAGTGAAACAGTAACCATGGATACTATATAAACTAATATTCAAAATAAAAAAGAATTAACTGCAAAAAAAATTGAAAAAATAAAATAAAATGTTCTGTTTCTTCTTTATTCAACCTTGGAAAAACTTACGCTTTAGAATTTTACCCATTTCTTCCAGAAAAATCTAATTTGTTAGCATATAATTACTCAGAGAATTTTCTTAAAACTTTTTGTGATTTTGTGATGTCAGTTGTCATTTCTTTTATTTCTGATTTTATTTATTTGGGTCTTCTGTCTTGTTTACTTGATGAGTCTCATTAAAGATTTATAAATTTTGTTTACCTTTTTAAAGAATCAGATCTCGATTTCATTGATTGTATTGTGTTTTAGCCTCTATTTTATTTCTGCTCTGATCTTTATTATTCTCATTTTTGGACTCACTTTGGGACTTGTTTGCTGTTTTTTGTTTTTGTTTCTTTTATTTTTTAGTTCTCCTAGGTGTAAAGTTAGATTGGTTATTTGATATTTTTATTGTTATTTGAGGCAGGGCTACATTGCTATGAATTTCCTTTTTAGGGCTGCTTTCACTCTGTCCCATAGATTTTAGATAGTTGTGTTTTCATTTTTATTTGTCTCAGATATCTTTTAATTATTCTTTGATCTTATTTTTGACCCATTTATTATTTAGCACCATGTAATTTAGCATTCAAATGCTTGTGTGTTTTTCAGTGTTTTTCTTGTAATTATTTTGTAGTTTTATGTCATTGTGGTCAGAGAAAACCCTTGATATGATTTCAGTCTTCTTAAATTTATTGAGACTTGTTTTGTGGACTAACATGTGGTCTATTTTGGAAAAAGTTTCATAGACACTTGAAAATATTGCATATTCTGCTGCTTTAGGATGAAATGCTCTAAAAATATCAATTAAATTTATCTGATTTAGAGTGTTATTTAAGGCTATTTCCTCATTGATTTTTTGTTTTGAAATCTGTCCATTGATGCTAAGGGGCTGTTAAACTTTCTCACTATGATTGTGTTACTGTTGATCTCTATCTTTATGTTGGTCAATATTTCTTTTATATATTTAGGTGCCCTTATGTTTGGTGCATAGATATTTGCTACAGTTTTGTCTTCTTGTTGGATTTATCCCTTTATTATTTACATGTCATTGTTTCTTATTCGTCTTTGTTTTAAAGTATATTTTGTCTGATATAAGTGTTGCTATCCCAGTTTTTATTTTTTATTTTTATTTACATAAAATACCTTTCCCCATCACTTTACTTTCATTCTTTGTGTGTCTTTTGATTTGAGGTTGGTCTTTTTAGGCAATGTACGTATGGGTCTTATTTTCTTCTCCATTTAGCTATCCTATGTCTTTTCATTGAAATATGTAAGTCATTTAAATTTGAGGCAATTATTGATAGGCATATAGTTATTGCAACTTTATTATTATATTATCATTTTACTTTGGTTGTTTGGTTGGTTTTTCTTCTTCTTCTTAATGAATTCCCAGTAACATTTCTTATAATAATTGCTTGATGGTAATAAATCCTTTTATCTTTTTCTTGTCTGAAAAGTTCTTTACCTTTTTTTCAATATTAACTGATAGCCTTGCCAGGTAGAGCAGTCTTGGTTGCAGGTCCTTGCTTTTAATCACTTTGAATATTTCCAGCCATTCCCTTCTGGCCTACAAATTTTCTGCTTAGAAATCAGCTAACAGTCTTGTGAGAGGTCCCTTGTATGTAACTAGTTGTCTTTCTCATGCTGCTTTTAAAATTCTCTCTTTATCTTTCACCTCTGCCATTTTAATTATGATGTGTCTTGGTGTGGGCCTTATTTGGGTTCATCTTGTTTGGGACTATTTGCAATTTTTGAGCTTGTATGTCTATTTCCTTTGCCAGGTTAAGGAAGTTTTTAATCATTATTTCTTCAAATGAATTCTTAATCCCTCACTCTCTTCCTTCTCTTTCCTATGATGCATATGTTGTTATGCTTAATGCTGTCCCAGAGGTTCTTGAATTATCTTTGTTTCTTTTTTTATTGTTCTTTTTCTTTTGTTGTTCCTGTTGAGTGTTTTCTGCTACCTTGTCTTTTAAGTTGTTTATTTGATCTTCTGTCTTATCTAATCTGCTGTTGATTGTTTCTAGTTTATTCTTCATTTCAGTTATTTTATTTTTTATTTCTCACTGGTTCTTTTTTATGGTTTTTATGTCCTTTTTAATGCTTACTATCTCTTCGTTGAAGTTCACACAAAGTTCCTTAAGCATTCTTATAACCAGTGTTTTAAACTCTATCTTTCGTAGATTGATTGTCTTTATTTCATTTAGTGCTCTTTTAGTTTTCTCTTGTTCTTTTATTTGGTAGTTGTTTCTTTATTTCCTCACTTTGCATCTTCTTGGTGTTTGCTTCTATGTATTAGATATATCTTCTATGCCTCTAAGTCTTTGTCAGGTAGCCTCATGTAATATGTGTTCTACGTGGTCAAGTGGCGTAGTCTCCCTGTATGTTTTCCAGAAATTTCCTTTGTTGTGTTGTGTGTGTTCTCCTATTGTAATAGTTGAGCCTTAATTGCTTTTGGTATATCATTGAGTGGCATTGACTCTCAGACTACTGTCTGTTTGGATTGGTTACATTCATTGCATATAAGCTGCTGTATGAGGGCTGACTCCTCAGAGAGGAATTAACCTAAGTGGGCTCTTGTGTCTCTTAAGACCATTCTTTTGGTGTGCTACTTGTGGTGATAATCAGGTAGTGGTCTGCTGTGTTCTAAGGCTATCTTCTAGGTGTGCTGTTTCTGGTGCCTCTTTGGAGGGGCTCTCATGTAAGCCAATTTTAGCTTGCCTGCAACAGGCCTGGTTCTACCTTTGTAGTAGGTACAAATTTATATGCAATTGGTAGCTGCTGTTGTTGGGTCTGGAATCTTCGCTGTGAACTGAGTTTGGCTGTCACAAGTACTAGGCATGGAGCAGTTTAGCAAAAAGTCCATGGTTCCCCTTGTCTTGTTCCCTTTAATTTTTTAAATATTTTTATTGTTAGACTTATTGGGGTGGCATTGGTTATCAAGAGTTACATAGCTTCCAGGTGTACAATTCTACAGTGCATTGTCTATCAGTTGCATTATATGTCCACCATCCAGTGTAACTTCTCTTTCCATTACCATATATTTGGCTCCCCTGCCCTCCTCTCCCACCCACTCCCTCTTCTCCCACTCCCTTCCCCCAACCCCCAAATAACCCTTAAACTATTGATTGTGTCCATCAGGGTATTTTTTGGTTGTTTGTTTTTTCTTTGTTGTTTTCAGTTTTATATTCTGCATATGAGTGAAATCATATGGTTCTCGGTTTTTTCTGTCTGGCTTATTTCTCTTAGCATAATGATCTCTAAGTCCATCCATTTTGTCACAAATGGCAGTATTTCATCTTTTCTTATACCTGAGTAATATTCCATTGTGTATATGTACCATAGTTTCTTTATCCAGTCATCCATCGAAGGGCACTTTGGTTGTTTCCATATATTAGCCATCATGAAAAGTGCTGCGATGAACATTGGGATACATAAGTTTTTGTGGACTAAGGTTTTCAAGTTTTTGGGGTAGATACCCAGAAGGAGAGTTGCTGGGTCATATGATAACTCCATTTCCAATTTTTTGAGGAACCTCCACACTGTCCTTCTTAGTAACTGTACCAATTTACATCCCCACCAGCAGTGTGTGAGAGTTCCTTTTCCTCCATGACCTCTCAAGCATTTGTTATTCTTTTGTCTTGTTGATAATAGCTATTCTAACAGGTGGTATCTCATTGTGGTTTTGATTTGCATTTCCCTGATAGCTAATGAGGTTAAATATTTTTTCATATGTCTCTTGGCCATTTATATATCTGTGGAAGAAGTGTCTGTTTAGGTCCTCTGCCAACTTTTTAATGGGGTTGTTTGGATTTTTTTGTTGTTAAATCATATTAGTTCTTTATATATTTTAGATATTAGAACCCTGTCAGATGTATTGTTTGCAAATATTTTCTCCCATTTAGTTGGCACTCTTTATGTATCCTTGATTATTTCATTTGCTGTGCAGAAGCTTTTTAGTTTGATAAAGTCCCATTCATTTATTTTCGGTTTCACTTCCCTTGCCTTTAAGGTCAGGTTCATAAATGCTTCCTTGAGCCCTAGGTCTATAAGTTTAGTACCAATGTTTTCTTCTATATAGCTTATTGTTTCAGGTTTTATATAGAGGTCTTTAATCCATTTTGACTTAATTTTAATATGCAGTGAGAGATCACAGCTCAGATTCATTATTTTGCATTTGTTTTTCCAGTTTTCCCAACATCATCTACTGAAGAGCCTGTCTTTTTCCCATTGTATATTTTTTTGCTCCTTTATCAAAAATTACTTGCCCATAAATTTGTGGATTTATTTCTGTGTTTTCAGTTCTATACCATTTGTCTGTGTGTCTGTTTTTCTGCCAACACCAAGCTGTTTTGATTATTGATGCTTAGTAGTATAAATTAAAATTGGGGAGTGTGATATCACCAGCCTTATTATTTTTATATAGTATTTCCCTGTCAATTTAAGGTCTTTTATGGTTCCATACAAATCTGAAATTTTGTAAATCTATTTTATGAAAGTATGATTGTGGTATTTTGATGGAAATTGCATTAAATCTGTAAATTACTGTGAGTAATATGGCCATTTTAACAATGTTAAGTCTTCCTGTCCATGGACACGGAATATCTTTCCATTTCTTTGTGTCCCCTTCAATTTCTTTCAAAAGTGTCCCTTTGTCTTATTTCCACCTTCTGGCTGCCCATGAAGCTCAAAAGCTGTGAAAGCTTTCTTAGGTGCATTAGCAAGGACAGTTAACTTAGTGTTGACAGTGACCTCAGTGATGCTGCCCCAGTTGAGTGGTTGAAAATCCCAGTGTTTCATGGGATATGGCCAGTGGTTTTTACAAAGTTAATATAGATTCAGTCCTTACACAAGTCCTGAGCTTGTGGATCCTTTGCAATATTCCCTGAAAAAAAAAAAACTGCAGAACCCTCTGCTGACCTCAGGTCCATGGATCTTTGATAGCCACCTAAGAAAGGCTGCAGCATGAACTGGGGCTGACTGTCTACAACCAAAATTTTCAGAGACCACTGTTGGCCAACTGCTGCTCTACAAGTCTCCAGAAGCTTTGAATTGGAGACAGCCTCCCAAGATTCAAGAGTGTCCTAGTTAATGCCATGCTAGTTGGGTGAAGCAAGGTCTAAGGGAGTCATGGGTTGTGGCCATTGGTTTTTACAAAGTTAATGCAGATTCAGTTCTTGTACCATTACCGAGCCTCTGACCACTCCACATCATTCCCAGAGAACACCCAACCAGCTACTACTCACCTCCGGCCTGCTCATCCTTGAGAGACATCCAAAGAGGGATTTGGCACAAGCTAGGGTTTACTGTCTGCTATCAAAACTTTTTCAGGTTGCCACAGGCCAACCAATGCTGTACAAGCCTTCTACAGCTTGCAGGGTGGGGCTGGCTTCCCAGGAGATGAGAGTGCCCAAGGAAATTTAATACTACCTGAGGAGGCAGTGTTCAAGGGAGTTACCATAGTGGTGTGTGCATGTGCAGATTTTACCAGACCAATGAGGTCTCATATTTGGCCTTTTTTGGATAGGTTTAACAGAGGAAAGGTGGAGTTCATCTGTAAGTTACACAGGATGTGGGCTCCATACATGGACAATGGTGTCTGTCTTTCTGGCCCTTGCCCTGAATTCATGTAACTCAAACTTTCCTTGTGTGTCTCTGGCACCCCTCTATTGAAGCCCAGAGTGAGTGCTTATTAATGAATGAGTCTGTAAGAGGACATCTGCATATATATTTTGAACCAATTTTGGACCCTGGAATGAACTTGTTCTTGATGTATATTCTTCTTAATGTATTGTTTTATTTAATTCACTGGCATTTTGTTTAGGTTTTTCTATCTATATTCATCAAAGATATTGGTCTGTAGTTTTCACTTTTTTGTGTTATCTTTACAAGGTTTTGATATCAGGGTAATGGCTTCATAAAATAAGTTAGAAAGTGTAATATTACCTCTTCTTTAATTTTTTGGGAGAGTTTAAGGACAGGTATTACATCATATTTGAATGTTTGGTAGAATTCACTAGTGGAGCCATCTGATTCTGGATTTTGCCTTTGGAAATGCTTTAGATAATTGTTCTATTTTCTCACTGTTTGGTAGTCTATTTAGATTTTCCAGTTTTTTTATGATTCAGTCTATGAAAGCTATATATTTCTAAGAATGTATCTATTTCTTCTACATTATTGAATTCAATGGCATATAGTTTTACATGTTTTTCTTTTATGATCCTTTGTATTTCTATGGTATCTGTATTTCTGTGTTATCTATTGTAACTTCTCTTCTTTCATTTCTAATTTTGTTTATTTGTGTCTTTTCTATTTTTTTCTTATTGAGTCTAGCCAGGAGTTGTCAATTATATTAATTTTTTCAAAGCACCATATTTTTGTTTTATCAATTTTTTTTTCTATTGTCATTTTGTTTTGCATTTCATTTAGGTTTGCTCTGATTATTTCCTTCTATCTGTTGACTTTGGGCTTCATTTGTTCTTATTTTTCCTAGTTCTTTAAGATGTAATGTTAGGCTGTTAATTTGGGATTTTTCTTTTCTCTTGAGAAAGGCCTGTAATGATATAAAATTTTCTCTTATTACTGCTTTCACAACATTTTAATAGTTTTGATACATTATATTTTTATTCTTATTTGTTACTATGTATCTTTTACCTCTCCTCTTGTTTTCTCTTTGACCCAGTCATTCTTTAGTAGCATGTTGTTTAATCTTCACATATTTGTGGGTTTTCCCATTTTCTTTTTGTAGTTGATGTCCAATTTCAAAGCACTAAGGTTGGAGAATATGCTCAGCATGATTTTAATCTTCCTAAATTTTTTGAGGCTACTTCTGTGTCCAAACATATGGTTTATTCTTGCGAATGTTCTATGAGCACTATAGAAGAATGTATAATCTGATATTCTGAGGTGAAAGGCTCTCTAAATGTCAATTATGTTTATTTGGTCTAAAGTATCACTTAAGGCTGATTATTTTCTTATTGATTTTCTGTAGCCATATTTATAAAGTCATACCTTGGTACTCTACTGCTTTCAAACTTGTTGAATTTAGTACTCAAAATATTGTGATGTGAAAATTTTGCCCTAGTACTTATCATTTGTTTAGTACTTGACACATAAGCCAAAACTTGTTGGTGTTAACTACCTCATAACTCACTACCCTTTCTAGCTGAAACAAGGGGTCATGCATTAGTCATGTGGTAGCCCTTGCTCTGTGCATACCTCTTTGTGATCTTACCTAGCTTCTGTAGTCATTTTGTGTATTTTTGTTTGGGAATCCATTAATTCATTCATGTTATATTTTATGGAAAAAAATTTGTTTAGTACTCATCATTTTTTGGTACTTGTCATGCCTCCTGGAACTAATCAACAATGAGTACTGAAGTACCACTGTAGCTGATGAAAGAGACTTCAAAATAAAAGAGGTAACAAGAGATAACTTCATAATAATAAAGGGAACATCAAGAAGACATAACACATTAATATATAAGCTTCCAATTACAGAGTACCAAAATATCTAAAGGAATTACTGACACAACTAAGGAATAAACTGACCAAAAAACATAGGGGACCAAAATATTACATTGACAGCTATGGATATATCACCCAGGCAGAAAAACCATAAAATCCTCAGTGGATTATCAAAAATGAAACATGTCAACCTGAATCTAAGTTATATACAAAACCAAGATTGTATAACATTGGCTAAAATTTTTTTGGAAAAGATCATCAGACTACTTGTTCTACTCTATCTCAGTTGTAATTAAAAATTTGTAATTAAAGTTGTAATTAAAAATTTGTGGTACTAGAGCTAGAATAGGCAAACAGACCCTAAAAACAGAACTGAGTCCATATAATAAATCTATATGTATGAGGGAATATAAATCATAATAAATATGCTTTTCTAAATAGTGGATAAAGGTTGATCTCTTCAATAAATGTTGTTTGGACAATTGACTATCAAATAAGAAATAATAAAATTGAAGTCTACACATTCTACTAAATACAAATTCTGAATGGATTAAAGAATTTAACCTAAAGTAAGGAGAATATAAAATATTAGCATTTGATACATGTTCTTTCACTATACTTTCTCTGCATCTACTAATATATTTATATCTACAAGTCTACACATATTTATACAATATTTTTTATTAATAAAAAGCTGTTGTAAATGTAATTTCACTTTTTGCTCAGTGTAGGGTAATTTTGTTGTTTTTATTTTACAAATGAGAAATCTAGATCACAAAGAGGTGACATTTCTTCCCCAAGGTCACATAATGGGGAAGTTGCCAAACTTGGATTCTTAAACTGGGTAGCTGGCTCTCCAGACCCTACCCTCTCTAGGTCTATAAGACTAAAACTTGTGAGAAAGAGAACATTTTGGAGGTTTCAAACAGGAAAATGACAAGTTTTATGTTTAAAATTTTTTTCTAGACAAGTGGAGAACATATGTAGTAAGCAAGAGCAGAAACTTTGAAATTAGTTAAGGGACTAGTTTATATTTATGGATAGTGATTGTACTAAAGCATCAGGTTGTGAAAACTGCCAGATCAAGATACATCGTGGAGGTATGGCACATAGAAACTGCTTATGAATTGAATGTAAAATTTGAAAGGGAAAGAAGAGTCATGAGAGATTTTGAGCTTTTGGCCTGAGTAAATGGTGAGAAATAGCGATGTTACCAAACTGGAAAACACTGGAGGAAAGGCAACTTTGAAGACGAAATTGAGTTTTGGAGGGGAATATGTTAAATTTAAGTGCCAATATGACACGCAAGTGGAAGTTTTGAATGGATGAGGATACATTGAGTGTGGAGATCAGGGAATTGGGTATAGCTAGAAATAAAAACCTGAAAGTTATCAGTTTATTGGAGATACTTAGGCAAAAAGATTGGATAAGAACATTAGGGAATGAGCATAAAAAGAGTAGAGCTGACTGACTTCCCTGTGCAGTAGTACTCTTCACAGCAAATTTATACTCATTTAACTATTTCTCTAATTTCTGCATCTTCTCCTAGACCAAAGCTTCTTGACTACAGAAACTGTGGTCTCTTTTCCTCATCATTATATTTAGCAAGATGCCTGGCCTTTAGCTAAGCTTAAAGAACAAAAGGTATTTTTAAAAGGTGATATAGTTCTATTTATTACAATGTAAAATGAGCATAGCAATTGACTTACCAGTTCTATTTCTGAGAATATAGACCATAACATTTTCACATCTGTGCAAAAAGTAGGACATTCAAGGGTGTTTTGCAGCATTATTTTAATTTCACCTGAATGAAAAATTGAAAACAGATGACCTTCAAAATAAGCATGGTCAGATGACAACACAATCATACTAGAAAATACTAAGAAGGGGTCCAGCACTGTGGAACAAATGTAGGCTCTGGAGTCAGATTGTCAGAGTTGAAATCTTAGCTCAGCCACTTCCTAACTTTGTGACCTTGAACAATTATTACAATTTCCTATTCTTTGGTTTACTCAATCTTGGATTAAATATAATTACATCACCTTCTAATGAGTGAAAAAAGCAGAATATTTATAATAGTCTGTTATTAATTTTAGAAGTTTTTTGTATAAATGTATGTAAAGCAATAAATATGGGCATGTATATAGATGCATAGATGCAAAAAAGGGTCTTAGAAGGATATGCACTAAAGTCTGATCTATAATTGCAACTATGGATAAAATAAAGAGAGTTGGAGTGAATTAATGGGAATATTCACAGGTTTTCATAAATACTTTTGTATTCTTTCTTTTTATTTTTGTTCACTGTAATTTGAAATTTTTTATTAAATTTATTGGGTGACATTGGTCAGTAAAATTGTATAGGTTTTACTTGATCCTACAACATAAGACTATAAATTTTTTTCTAGTGCACATGTAACATTCTCAAGTCTAGACCATATGATGGGTCACAAAACTAGCCTCAGCAAATTTAAGAAGATTGAAATCATACCAAGTGTATTCTCTGACCACAAAGCTTTGAAATTGGAGGTTAACTGCAAAGGGAAAGCAAATAATAATAATAATAACACATATGCATGGAAATTAAAAAACATATTATTTAAAATAATGACTGGATCAAAGAAGAAATAAGAAGAGATTGAAAATACATAGAAACTAATGACAATAAAAACACAATATATCACAGCTAAAGGTTGGAGGCAACAAAATGGTGGTATGACAGAAACCTCTAAAAAACTCCTCTGGGGATTACAACTAATACAACACCTATACCTCAACCAAGGAGCCTCTACACAATGCACAATAACAGCTAAGAAACCCACTCATCTCATTAAGGTACCTGCAGAAAGCATGGAGACAGGACCATGCATGGATCTTCACTTGGAACTCTACCACTGGGGGACAGAGAAGGAAGAAGGTGGTGGGAGAGCATTCCGGACCTCACCTGATTTGTGGGACAAAGAAAAAGAGCCCAGAGATGGGAGCATGAGATACCACAACCACCTCACTTTGTCCCTGGAGGTATACACCAATGTGCAAAATGTAGCAGCCAGACTTTACTCCAGTTCCCAGAGGAGAAGGTAGGACAGGAAAGTGAGGAGCTGCAGCATGAATGCTCTGGCTGGGAAAGAGGAGAAAGAGAGCTGCACATGCATTTCATGACCCACCACCAGCATGATCTGAAAGAACAGCAAACAAGTCTGACCCCAAAGTGCAGGGCAAAATCCATGCACAGGACAAACCAAGAATAGAAATGCACTATCACGACCAAACTTTCTGCATGATTCTCAGAGCCTCAGGAAGAATACAAAGTCACAAATGCTCCTCCCTGACAGAGCTCTGCCCACCTAGTATCAGCAGCAAACACCAAAGAAACTGTAGGAGTGAGGGTCCAGAGAGGCTGCAAACATGAGAAATCAGAAAAAGGGAGCTCAAAAATAAAGAGATGAGGACAGATGACCCATCAGAAACAGAGCTCAAAGCAACAATTATAAAAATGCTTAAGGAACTGAATGATAATTTCAACAGAAAAATAGCAAGCATTAAAGAAGACTTACAAACCATTATAAAGAACCAGACAGAGATAATTATTACATTAACTGAAATAAAGAATGGAATAAAAGTTGCTAATCTAGATAAAATAGAAATAAAACAGTGATTTATAGGAAAAGCCAGCAGAAAACACCCAGTCTGAGCAATTAGAAAATTATATCCAAAAAATGAGGGTGAATTGAGATTCCTCTGGGACGATATCAAACATAAAAATATCAGAATAATAAGTGTACTGGAAGTGAAGGAGAAAAAGCAAGGGATCAAGAAATTATTTGAAGAAATAATGACTGAAAAATTTCTTACATGACAAAAGAAATAGACATACAAGTCTAGGATGTACAAAGCATTCCAAACAAGATGATCCCAAACAAGAACACACTGAGATGCATTATAATTAAAATGGCAAAAAATAAAGAAAAAATGAACATTCTAAAAACAGCAAGAGAAATCCAAGTAGTAACTTGCAAGTGGACCCCTATTTGACTCTCAGCTGATTTCTCACCAGAAACTTTACAGGCAAAAAGGGGTTGGCAGAAAATATTCAACATGATAAGAACCAAGAATAATGTATCCAGCAAGGCTAGCTTTCAAAATTGAAGGATAAGAGCTTCTCAATTAAGAAAAAGCTAAAGAAATACATCACCATCAAACAGTTCTACAAAGAATGTTAGAGGGACTTCTTTAAGATGGTAGGAGGGATGGGAAAGTGGGTAAAATATAGGAAAGGGATGGAGAAATTTCATTTGATAACAGAAAAGCAAAAGCAAAAGAAAATAAAACTCATGAACACACTCAATCACTTAGTAGTTACCTGAGGGTACGGGGGTAAGGGGGTGGGAGAGAAGGGATAGGGACACAAATATATAGTGATGAAAAGAATGGATGCTGGGTGATGAACACAGTATAACACATAGAAGGTGTAATGTAGAATTGTACACCTGGGACCTATGTAATTTTTACTAGTCAATGTCACCCAAATAATTTTTTTCAAATTAAAAAAAACACAATATATCAAAATTATTAGGATGCAGCAAAAGCAGTAATAAGAGGGATATTTATATCATTACAGGCCTAGCTCAAAAAACAAAAACAAACAAACAAACAAAAAAAAAAGAGAAATCACAAGTAAACAACATAATATCTCATCTTAAAGACCTAGAAAAATGAAGAAACAAAACAAACTCCCCCCCAAAATAAAACAAAGTTAGCAGAAGGAAAAAAATAAAAATTAAAGCAGAACTAAATGAAATAAAGAACAGAAAAACAATAGAAAAATTTAATGCAACATAGCGATTGTTCTTCAAAAAAATTAATAAAATCGACAAACCCTTGCCTAGGCTCATCAAGGGAAAAAGAGAAAAGACAAAAATAACCAAAATTAGAATGAAAGAGGAGAAACTACAACTGATACTACACAAATACGGAGGATCATATGAAAATAAGATGAAGGGCTGTATATCACCAAATTTAACAACCTAGAAAAAAATGGACAACTTTCTAAAAACATATAGTTTACCTAGGACCAAAAGGGATAACCTAAATAGAACAATCAAAAGTAAAGAATTTAAAAGTATCATCCAAAACCTCTCCAAAAGCAAAAGTCCAGGACCAGAAAGTCTCACTAATGAGTTTTACCAGGCATTCAAAGTAAAATTAACATCCATCTCCTCAAACTCTTTTAAAAATTGAAGAGGGAATACTTCCAACTCATTCTATGAGGCCACATTACTCTAATACAAAAACCTGATAAAAATAACACAAAAAAAACAACAACAACTGCATAGACCAATATATTTGAAGAACACAGATGCATTAAAAAACTTACACATCACAATCAGGTGAGATTTATTCCAGCAACACCAGAATAATTCAACATATGCAGATGGATCAATGTGACACACCACATAAACATAATAAAAGATAAAAACAATATGATTACCATATTTTGAAATGTATAATATGCACCCTTTTTGCTCAAATTTGTGAGGAAAAAATAGAATGTGAACTGTACATTGGTAGTACTAATTCCATATCTATAAAAATGTTTTTTATTCTTACATGTGTGCTTATGAGTTAGAAGCATAACTCTAGAAATTATGATATCCATATTCCAAATAATACCCAGAAATACAATAATTGGTTTATGTTCATTAAAACATTTTATACACAAAATTTCTTGTACCTTATGTTTTGTGTTTTGTGTTCTTGTGTTTTGTAATTATTTGTTCAATAAAGTTTTTACACCATAATATTAAAAACACATGCTAAAATTCTTTTAAAATACAAAAATCAAGTACCTAAATATAAACAAATAAAAATTTGATTTAAAAAATTAAAATAGAACTCAGCAAGATGGCAACCAGAGAGGGGACCCCTGAAATCACTCCTGGAAAAGAAAATTGAACAGCCAGCTAGGATCCAACATGGGAAACCCTGAGTGGCACAGTAACAGCTGAGAGATCCACACATTTAAAAATAACACATGAAGGTTAGAGAAAGTGGGGTGAGCAGGACAAAAGGGAGAAAGCAGAGATGGATCGAGACCTAACCCAACCTTGGCTTATTGAAGGAACTAGGAAGGAATCAGGGGACACTGGATGAGGAGAAGCATGATACTGGTAGTGGGGAGGCTGAGTGGGGACAAGAGTAGAGGCAAGAGTGGCTGAGACACTGTGAGACTGTGGGCAAGTTGAACCAAGCAGCACCATCAGCATCATGATAGTAACACAAGTCCAGGAGCTGTGCCTTGGCAGGCCGAGAGGGGGGTGGGGCTCAGGAGCTGAACAAAGCATCTGAACTGCCTGAGGCAGGAATAAGGCAAGGCCTCCACTGCAGCGTCGCTCCACTGTGGCCTCAGAGTTAATTTGAATTTAGGAATGGCTGCCACGGAAATCCGATATGCTGAAAGACAGTCCTGGGTGAAAAGTGGGCCCAAAAGAAGAGAGTAAGACTGAGCTCATGGGAGCACTCAGACCCAACTACTCTCACCTTCCCTTGTATAGGCCTCCCCCCATCCCACCCCCTTGGGATTCCCTGACTAACAGATGGTTGTTGTAGCACAGTAGGTAATAAGAGGAACTGCCTCAGAAAAAAGAGCACCCAGCTCCCAAGTCTAGGTGCAGCTCACTCCAGCTATCTCTCCCAAAACTTGCCCTTCAGCACCACCTACTGTCTACTCTACAGCAAGATAGTATAGCAATACCAACCAGGAAGAGAAAAGACCTACCTGAAACTGAAACAAGACAATACCTCACTCCCAGAAAGGACTCCACAGTATTTGCTGCCACTACACAGAGAAACACTATGGGTACCTTAGGATTCATAGCTACTCAGAAAAAAATTGTAAAATCTCCAGAAGATCTTATATACCTAAAAATGTATGAACTAAGTGAAATAGAATACAAGGCTGAAGTTCTGAAGGATCTCAGAGAAATGAAAACATATTGGCAGAACACCTTAGTTAAGATGAATGACATCAGAAAAAAAATTCATGAGCACAATAAACATTTTAACAAAGAAAATGAAAATATAAGATGAAACAGATGGAAATTTGACAGGTAGTGCAATAAAATATGTGAGAGGTGAAATAACTGCTATAGGAAACAGTGCCAAACAGATGAAGGAAGAATTAGTGATATTTAAGATCAGAACATGGAAACAACACAGAAAAAAGAAGATAGAAATTTGGAGTCAAAAGTACTGAAAGAACTTTACAAGAACTATCTGACTCTATTAGAAAAATACAATGTTAGAATAATAGGCTTAGAAGAAATGACAGAAAAATAATTCTACAGAGAGGATACTCAAACAAATAGCAGATGAGAATTTTCCAAACCTATGGAAGGATCTAGAACCCCAAATTCAAGAAGAAAATAGGTCCCCTAGCTACTTGGATTTTAGCAGATCTTCTCCAAGACACATTATACTAAAAATGTCAAAAATCAAAGACAAAGAAAGAATACTCAAGGCAGCCAGAGGTGGGGAAAAACCAACATATAACCTTTAAAGAATAACCCATCAGGCTATCATCAGACTTCTCAGCAGAAACTTTACAAGCCAGGAGGTAGTGCAATCAAATATTCAAAATATTAAAAGAGAGAAATTTCCAGCCAAGAATAAATTATCCAGCAAAATTACCCTTCAGATATGAAGGAGAAATAAAATCCTTCTCAAACCTACAGAAGCTGAGAAAATTCTCCAGCACAGGGCTGGCATTTCATGAAATATTGAAGGAAAATTTTTGAACTGAAACAAAACATCAGAATAAATGGAATAGAGTTGGGAAAACAACAACAACAACAAAGATACATTTATGATCAAAACACTGAATGAAATGGGTATAAAAGAAAAGTACCTGAACATAAGAAAGACCATATATGACAATTCCTCAGCCTATGTCATAATGAATGGAGAAAAGCTAAAGCTCATTTCCCTGAAATCAGAAATGAAACAAATATGACTCAACAACAGAAAAACAAACCCAACTGAAAAGTGGGCAGAAGACCTGAACAGACACTTCTCCCACAAAGATATACAAATGGCCAAGAGACATATGAAAAAAATGCTCAGTCTCCTTAGCTATTAGAGAAATGCTAATCAAAACCACAATGAGATACCACCTCACACCTATTAGAATGGCTATTATCAACAAGACAAAGAATAACAAGTGCTCAAAAGGCTCTGGAGAAAAAGGAACAGTTGCACACTGCTGGTGGGAATGTAAATTGGTACAACCACTATGAAGGACAGTGTGGAGGTTTCTCAGAAAACTGGAAATGGAGTCACCATATTACCTGGCAATACCCCTTCTGGGTTTCTACCTAAAAAATTTAAAAAATTTAGTCCACAAAGAATAATAAACCTTAATATTCATCACAGCACTGTTCTCAGACCAAGACATGGAAGCAACTCAAGTGCCCTTCAATAGATGACTGGATAAAGAAGCTGTGGTACATATATACAATGAAATATTACTCAGCTATAAGAAAAGATGAAATGCTACCATTTACAACAAAATGGATGGACCTATAGATCATTATGTTAAGTGAAATAAGCCAGACAGAAAAAACCAAAAACTATATGATGTCACTTTTATATGGAATATAAAACTAAAAGCAACAAAGAAAAAATAAAAACTAACTGACACAGTCAACAGTTAAGTGGTTACCTAGGGACTGGGAGGGGGTGGAGGAGGGAGAACAGGAGACAGTTGGAGAGGAGGGAAGGGGAGCCAAATATACGATGATGGAAAAAAACTGACACTGGATGGTGAACACATAATGCAACACATAGATGATGCATTATAGAATTGTACACCTAGAACCTCTGCAATTCTTTTTATCCAATGTCATTTCAATAAGTCTCACAATAAAAATAATTAAAATAAATTTTTTTTCCCTGGAAGCTTGGGCCAAAAACATGGTTGTGCATTATACACAGCAACATACAGTATACTAATTTTTCAGAAAAAGCATTAGACAACATACAATGTTCATTTTGAAATCAAAACACTTAATAAAATAGGTATAAAGAAAATCACCTCAACATACCAAAGACCATGTGTAAAAAACTCTCAGCTAATATCTTACTGAGTGAGGAAAAACTGAAGTCTTTTTTTTGCTAAATCAGAAATAAGACAAAGATGTCCCCTATAACCACTGCTATTCAAAATAGTACTGGAAGTTCTAGCCAGAGCAATAAGGCAAAATGAATAAATAAAAAGCATCCAAATTTGAAGTGAAGAAATTAAACTGTCACTTTTTGCAGATGACATAATTTTTTATTCAGAAAATCCCAAAGAGTCCACCAGAAAACTATTGGAAACAATAAACAGATACAGTAAAGTTGTAAGATATGAAAATCAATGTACAAAATATCATTTTTTGTATACTAACAATAAAACCAGAAAAAAAAGTAAGAAAAATTATGTTTTGCAATCACAACAACAATAAATAAAATATCCAGGAATAAACTTAACAAAGAATGTGAAGGGCTTATACACTGAAAACTATAGGACACTACTAAAAGAAATTGGAGAAGACAAAAAGAAATGGAAAGATATTTCATGTTTGTTGATTAGAAGAAACAATATAGTGAAAATGGCTATATAACCTAAAGGAATATAGATATTTAATGCAATTCCCACCAGAATCTCACAGATATTCTTTCAAGAAATAGAATTAAAAACCATTAGATTTGTATAGAACCTCAACAAACCCTGAATCACTGAAAAAAAATTATGAAAAAAAAATAAGGCTAGATTCATAATGTTCTTTGAATTCAATCTATACTATAAAGTGTCAATAATTAGAACAATTTGGTATTGGTAGAAAAACTGACACACAGTCCAATGGAACAGAATGAAAAACCAAGGAATAAACCCACAAATATATGGACAGATAATTTTTTTACAAAGGAGCAAAAAATATACAATGGTGAAAATAAAGCCTCTTCAATAAATGGCACTGGGAAAATTCGAAAACCATGCAAAAAAATTAATCTAAACTGTGAAATGTCACCTTATACTGAAATTAACTCATAATGAATCAAAGACCTCCACATAAGACCTGAAAAAAATAAACTGCATAGAAGAAAACATCAGTACTAAACTTGTAGACTTTGGGTTCAGGGAGGACTTTATGAACTTGGCTTCAAAGGCAAAGGAAATAGAAGCAAATATAAATAAATGAGACTATTTCAAACTAAAAAACTTCTGCACAGCAAAAGAAACCATCAACAAAGTAAAGAGACAACCCACAAAATGAAAGAAAAATTACAAACAATGCCTCTGATAAGGAGCTAATATCTAAAATATATAAAGAACTTACAAGTTTTACAAAACTCAACATTTAAAAAACAAACTACTCAACTAAAATAAAATGAGCAGAGCACCTGAATAGACACTTCTTGCATTAAGAAATACAAATGGCCAACATACATATAAAAATATGCTCAACTTCACTAGCTATTAGAGAAATTCAAATTAAACCTTCAACGAGGTATCATCTCACACCTGTTAGAATGGTTATCCTGAATAAGACAAATAATAAATAAGTGTTGGAGAGACTGTGGAGAAAAAGAAACCCTCATGCACTGCTGGTGTAAATGTCTTAATTTTATACAATTTTAATATTGGTCATATAATTAAAATTAATACAATGTAAAAATGAAAGATTAAAAAAATTAATGTATTCTCTCAATAAACTATTTAATGCACCTGGTCTGCTAGGGCCCAAGAAGACAGAAACAAGACAGTCATCTGTTCTCCAAAATGTAGACAATTTGGCAATCAACACAATAAGTGCTGATGTATAGCAGAACATAAAAAGAGAAGAACCAGGAATGGGATTCTTGAAAGGAGAATCAGAAAATTTCCTGGAGACACAGAACTGCACCTCATGCAAAACCATGGAAATATTGAAAAGTAGTAAGAAGTTCCACATGGCTTGTTTAAGACTCCATCATCTGAAGAAATGCAAGGGTCATATCATAAAGACAATGCACAACATTAAATGATGAATCTACATCTTTTAGGTCAGTGGTTCTCAAAGACTTGTTCTCATATAAGCAGCATCAGAATCACCTGGGGTCTTGTTAGAAATGCAAAAATTTAGGGCCCTGCCCCAGACTTATTGAATCAGAAACTCTAAAGGTGGGGCTTAGCAATCTGTATTTTAACAATTTCTCCAGTTGATTCTGATGCAATAAGTTTGAAGTCCACTGACTTCATAACTGTCTACACAACATTAGAGCCACCAGGAAAGATTTTAACAATGCAAATTTTCATTGTTCACCCTCTACCAATTATTAACTATCTCAGTGAGGCAGGAAAAGGATCTATTCACTGAGATGCAATCTGTAGAGTCACATGAGGTCCTTGACTCAGAAGGGCTCACACTTGGTTTAATGCTCTGCTATCACCATTTGAAAATTCTTAATTTTTTAACATGGGGCCCTAAATTTTCATTTTGTACTGGGGCCCACAAATTATTTAACCAGTCCAGGAATAGACCATTTAATGTATTTCCCAGGTAATTCTAATGGTATCCAGTACTGAGAATGGTCAGCTTAGGAAATGTTGTAAAAACAATGTAATTGAAATTCAACAAGAAATTTTTTAAAATTTTAGGATGACCTCATTATTCAGATGGACAAATATTGAATGAATCAAGTTATAATTATTTTGATTAAAATTAATTGATAAAATTTTGAAAATGGCAAAAATTGACTGTTGATATCATAAGAGTGTCCTCCTGGGAAAATTACAGATCTTTTTCCTATTCTGATAGAAATATTTATTGTGATTTGCATTAAAATATTAAAGTTAACACTCAGGTGTTTACAGATGGCTCTATCCAATACTTCAGTTCAATGGTCCCCAACCTTTTTCTACTTATGCACCCATTTAAAACCCACTTTCTTAAATTATATCCCTTGTTTTTAAAACAGCTATTTTTAAATACTGACACTTTTGTTCAGTGACTATCTTAATGTAAAATAGTAGAAACGCAGTAATAAGTTAGGAAACAAAAATTGCTGCACTAAAAGTGCACACAGGTTTAATTTTACAATATTTGTGACACAGTTAAATATTGATAATGATGATCAAGTATTTAACAAACTCTTAGTTTATTATTACTAACATTAATTTGTGTTATCTGAAAAGTCTATAACCATTATGCAGATTACTAGCCAATTGAAACATTGTTAGCGAAATCATTGATCTTGCTTTGATGCACTTAGTTTTGTAAAATCAGGCTCAAAATTTGCAAGATAGTCTTAAATCTGAACTTGCATTAAGCTTGTTGCAATACTTACGTTTTGTAAAGGTGTCAGAGAGAAAGCTCTCTCCACTACCTCAGTATTAATAAAAGGCAAGAGGTATTTGAGTGCCTTCTGACAGCAGTTCATATTTTTCACTGACATCTATTCAGGTAATAAGGTGCTTACTTTTAAAATCAGAATTTAAAGAATAGATTGAAAGTTCAATTAACTGCTTTTTTTTCATTGATAGTTCAGCTTATTTAAAGAATTCTTCATTGAAGGGTTTTGCAATCCAGTTGTTTTCTATGTTGAGGGAGGTACTTATAAAATTACACTTTAAGACCTTCCATGTGACTTGCAATGATCTCTTTCACTTTTGTGGTTAGGTGCAAGTCATTCTCAGATAAAAAGTTGTGCAGTTTCAAAAACTTCAGGCTGACATGCTTTCCAAAAGTTCAGTTCTTTAATCATTGACTCAATTTCGTCAGTTATTTTGAATATATTGATTGAGTTATTTTGAAGTCCCAAGTTGAGTTTGTTTATGTCTGAAGAAAATATGTAATAAATATGCAAGATTTGGAAGCCAATCACTGTCCTAAAACTTTGGAGCAAGAGAAAAATTATGGTCTTCAAAAAAACATAAACTTCATGACTAACTTCAAACACCCATGTAAGTACTTTGCTATGACATAGCCACCTTACCTCTGTATGCAAAAATAATGGACTGTGAATGGTGCTCATTTATTCGCACAACACTTGTTAAAATTTTTATTTTTAAACTTACTGGGTTGGCATTGGTTAGCAAGAATTACATAGGTTCCACGTGTACAATTCTACAGTGCATCATATATTTGTTGCATTATATGTTCACCACCCAATGTCAGTTCTCTTTTCACCACCATATATCAGACCCCTGTTCCCTCCTCTCCTACCCTCTCTTTTTTCTCCAACTGCCTCCCCCATGGCACCCAGGTAACCAACCACTTAAGTATTGACTATGTCCATGAGCTTTTTGTTAGTTAGTTTGTTTTTTCTTTGATGCTTTCCATTTTATACTCCACATATAAATGAAGTCAAATGGTTCTTGATTTTTTCTCTCTGGCTTATTTTGCTTAACATGATGATCTCAAGATCCATCCATTTTGTCTCAAATGTCAGTATTTCATCTTTTCTTATAGCTGAGTAATATTTCATTGTATATATGTACCACAGCTTTTTTATTCAGTCATCTATTGAAGGACACTTTTGTTGTTTCCATATCTTAGCCATTGTGAAAGGTGCTGCAGTGAACATTGGGGTACATAAGTCTCTGTGGACTAAGGTTTTCAAGGTTTTGGGGTTAGACCCCAGAAGGGGAATTGCTAGGTCATATGGTAACTCCATTCCCAATTTTCTGAGGAATCTCCACACTGTCTGTCATAGCAATTGTAACAATTTTCATTTCCTCCAGCAGTGTGTGAGAGTTCCTTTTTCTCCAGAGCCTCTGGAATACTTGCTATTCCTTGTCTTGTTGACAATGGCCATTGTAACAGGTGTGAGGTGGTATCTCATTGTGGTTTTGATTTCTCCAATAGCTAATGAAGTTGAACATTTTTTCATATGTCTGTTGGTCATTTTCATTTCTTCGTTGGAGAAGTGTCTGTTTAGGTCCTTGGTTCACTTTTTAATTGGGTTGTTTGTTTTTTGTTTTTGAGTCATACCAGTTCTTTATATATTTTAGATATTGTTGTATTTGGACAGTGAGTAATAAATTCACCACATTCAGAAAGGCTGAATTCCAGAAGTTGGTGACCATGAGAGGACTAACATCCAAAAAAACTCACAGCCCCTAGGAAACTCATGGGAGAGTATTTAAAGAAAAAAACGCAACCAGCTGGGAGAGGGAAATTAGCCAAGCCAGTTAAAGGCAAACATCGCAACCAGCTGGAAGAGGGAGATTAGCCAAGTGAGTTATAGAAGCTAAGATAAGCAAGTTAAGTTGGGCACACATGAGCATTTTGTGGAATCTGATGGACTTGGGGTTTTGGCAGTTTCAGTGACATGGGTGGGGAAGTCCCAGGGCAGTTAGCAACACAATACATTTTTAAAATGAAGTACAGCTCATAACAAAATGGAGTACAATTCATAACATGGTATCACTTATGTCAAGGGCCCTTATTTCATTCCCCCCTGGTTTTATGTACCCAGAGTCAAATCATTGATTCATTTATATCTTGGTCATGATCCTGATCTGCTAAGGGATTATATTGCCCCATAAGGACCATAAGCTTGACAGAATTTATTCAATTTTATATAAAGTTTGTGAGACAATTAATAAGACATGGCCCAATTATTAGTCTTAACAGGAGTAAGGTTAAGTGTCCTGCAGCAGCTGAAAGGAGAGTAGTGAGTCAAGTGGACCAGTTGAACATATGTTGAAACCAATTCTGAGAACTCTCAGGCTTTCTTTTTCTATTGAACTGATTGGTAAGTTCCCCAATATGGAGTTCACTATTAACTAAAGCCACAGTTCTTATAGCTGTGAACCTGGCTTGAGTAATGTGACAAGAGGAGGGGTTTCCTTCTTCCATTTCATGAGTCCCTCAGGGGGAAAAATCAGGGTTCTTCCTTCTGACTCACTGTACATATATCATTGTAGATAGCATGACTAACAAAGAAGGTGTGGGTGTATGCAATGGTTCAGGGGGCTCAGGGAATGGGTTTGGGTGGTAGGAAAGGCTCAAGATGGATAAGGGCAAAGATATCCTAGTGGGGACAGATCTGACCAGGATAGGAAGAGCTAGCTCAGCCAGGGTACCTATTGGTAGGAATAAGAGGAGTTGGGGAGATTCAAAAGTCTTATCTTTAGGGGGTCTGAGAAGCGTTGGCTGTCCATCCTGAATCTACTGCCTTGTGGTGGGAGTGGTGAAGCCAGGTGGGGATCCCGTCGACCTTGACAGCAGTGAGAGTGGTTAGGATAATAGTGTAAGGTCCTTTCCAGATTGGAGTGAGTCCTTCTTTACAAATTTATTGACCCACACAGTATCTCCAGGTTGGAAGAGATGGGCTGGATGAGAGCAGGGCAGAGGAAGAGTTTCTCAAATCTGCTTATGGACTTGGGTCTGGTTTCTCTGCAAAACCTGTAAGCACTTAAGCAACGAGGCATTATGAATTTCAGCTAACAATGTAGTCTACAGTCTTGGGAGAAGTGGTGGTCTTCCAAACATTATTTCACATGGAGTGAAACCCACCCAGTAAAGGGTACATCTGGACTTTAACAAAGCTTGGAGTAGTAAGTTGACCCATTTTTTTTACCAGTCTTTAAAATAAACTTAGTTAAAATTTTCTTTAAGGTTTGGTCCATCCATTCAACTTGCCCTGACCTCTGGGGCCTGTAGGCACAGTGCAATTTCCAGTTAATATTTAGGGATTTTCCTATTAGCTAAGAGACTTTTGAAACAAAAGCTGGCCCATTGTCAGACCACAGAGTCAGAGGCAGTCTGAACCAAGGTATAATTTCATGTAATAATATTTTTACTACTGTGACAGTAGTCTCTTTCCTTGTAGGGAAAGCCTCAACCCAACCAGAATATCTGTCTATAAAAACTAGAAGGTATTTTTATCCTGTTGCTGGAGGCTTTATTTCAGTGAAATATATCTCCCAATGTTGCCCTGGTGAGGACCCTCTGGCCCTAACTCCTACGATGGGTCTTTTTCCTTGCCTGGCATTTACTTGTGCACATATTAGACATTTAAAGATGTCTGTGTCTACTATTAAATTAAGTTTGGGGATATAGTATTTCTCCTTTAACAGCTCTGTTAACTTGGTAAAACCTAACTGAGTAGCCTAATGTAGTTGGGTAGCTATAGTCTGGCCCAAGACCTTGGGGAGGACAGGTCTTCTGCCTGGTATGATCCACCAACCTTCAGGGGAGAGGTGGACTCCCTTCCCAGTGGCAATTTGGTTGCCTTCTTCTGAGTACTTGGGTTTTTGTGGCAAGGTGGGTTTTGGAACAGTTATCAAAAATGTCTAAAGTCCCCACTGGTTTTAGGGCCACCTCTCAGGCTGCTTAGTTGGTGACTTGGTTTCCTCTAGCCTCTATTGTGTTCCCTTTTTGGTGTTCTGGATAATGAACTAAGGCTATCCTCCTTGGCAGCAAAATGGTCTCTAAAAGGGCCAGGATTTCTTCTTTGTTTTTTATTTATTTTCCTGCCAAGGTAAGCAGTCCCCTTTCCTGATATATGGCCACATGGACATGTGCAGTGGTGAAAGCATACCTGCTGTCAGTGTGTATAGTTACAGCTTTTTCTTTCAAACACCTCAGGACTTGGGTAAGAGCAATAAGTTCTTATCGAACTTATCGAACAGCATATCAAACTCCATCCTGCATAAAACTACTGCCATTTGTGAAAAGTTGGGTCCCCTAGTGGGACATCAGTTAGGTCTAGCCTGGCCAGCTGTGTCAAGTCCATCAGCTCTAGGCACTCATGTATAGGCCCAGATGGATCATCATCAGGGAAGAGGCTAGCATCTTATTTACCTGCCAGAGATCTTGGACTGGCTAATAGTCCTTTGTCCCAGGCTTTTGGACAGGGAGTAGGGGCGGCATATTCCATGGTGATTGACAAGGAACCAGGATCTCTACCTCCCAGAGCCTTGAAATGTGAGAGGCAATGCTCCTTTTTGCCTCTTGGTTCATGGGGTATTGTCTTATCCATACAGGAGTGGCATTGGACATCAGCTGGACAACTATTGTTGCCTAATGTTTTGCCAGTCCCGAACGGTTATCTTCTGCTCAAACAGTCGGGAACATCTGCTTGCAAGAGTTGGAGGTATTCTGTAGGCCTCCCTTCAGGATGATCTTCCTGGATAGGCTTTCCTGTAACAGATATTCCTCAGACAAGGGACAGGTTAAGAGTATTCTTGTAGGTACAGGATCACTTGATGATTTGTCTATTCCCACATCAAAGAGGCCTTATCCTCCTCAAAAGATATTGTGGCCCACAGCTTTTTGGAGTAAGTCTTGGCCAAACAGGGGGTAAGGATTACTAGAAAAGACTGAATTATAGTGTCTTTGCCCTTGTGAGATCATGGATTACTAGAAAAGACTGAATTATAGTGTCTTTGCCCTTGTGAGGTCCATGGGCAAAGAGTAGAATCTCCTGTAGCACCTTGAATGGAGGTTTTCTTAGCAGTTAATGGTCCCATAGTAGAGGTTAAAACAGAGCATATAGCCCCAGTGTTGATCAGAAAGTCTATTGGGTTGCCCCCTACCTTGAGAGTCACCCTGAGCTCCTGGGGGCCTATCTTAATGGAGCCTTGGCCTTGTCAGTCTTCCTCAAGGTTGAGGACTTTAGAGGATTTCTGTCTAGAGTCCTGTCTTCTGGGGCACTCATTTTTTCAATGTCCCTCTTCTTTGCAGTATACACATTGATTCTTTCCTAATTTGGGCCTACTTTCTCCCTTTCTAAAGGCTGGTTTTTTGTCTGTCTCTGTCATGGCTGCTACTATTGCCCTGGTTAGTTTCTTTTTCTGTTTATCTGAAGAGGTATCCCTATTGTTATAGACCTTCTGTGTTATTTCTAATAATTTGAAGAGATTCATACCTTGGAAACCCTCTAATTTCTGCAATTTCTTTCTAGTATCTGGAGCAGACTGTGTCTCGGAGGCTAAATTGATTGCCCTACTGTTTTCATGGACATCAAGATCAATTGGAGTATATATCCAATAAACTTTTTGCAGGTGCTCCAGGAAGGCCACGGTGTACTCCTGGAGTTCCTGCATGACCTCGGCTACCTTAGATAAATTCATTGGCTTTTTTTGCTGCCCTTTTTACACCAGCTAGTAAGGCCTGGTGAAAATTGGCCAACAAAGCTTGCCTTCTCACAGTGTTTGGGTCCCTGGTGGAGGGGAATATTTCCTCAACATGTTCCCTATTTTCTTCTATTGACCCTCCTCCCAGCCCAATTGCAGCTTTCCTTGCTGCTGTGTGGATTCTCTCTCTCTTCAGAGGTGAAAAGGGTAACTAGAAGTTGCTGACGGTCATCCCAGGTGGGATTGTGGATATGAACAATAGATTCTAGCAGACTAATAAGAGCCTGAGATTTTTCAGAGAATGTTGGATTCTGAGCTATCCAATTATATAAATCACTTGAGGAGATGGGAACATATACTATGAAGGGGCTCCCGCCTTCATGGGTTCCACTCGCAGAGGGAGCTTGTCTTAGGGGTAGGATCACATCCAACAGGTCCATCCTCTTAGGGTACTCTTGGAGGGTACTGCTCTGTGTATATGGAGGTGAAAGGAGATCCTCCTGTGAGGCTGAGGGGGTCTGAGGATGGGGGGGGGCCTGTGAGTTAAGGAAAGGATTGCGAGAATTGTAGGGAGGGGGTAAATCGAATTCTTCAGGAGTCTGTGACAATATTGGAGGACCTAAGGGTGGCAGGTTCTTTCCTGTGGCCTGCTTTTTAGGGGTCAGTTGACAAGGATCCTATCACCCCTCTGTATCACACATCCTCCAGCCATGGTGGGGCATTCTCAATTAAGTGTCTCCATGATCAATATAAGGATATTGGTCTCAGTGTGCAGGATTCCTGGTGACTACATTCCAGGCTGCTCCGGCAAGCATAGGGTTGAAGGACCCTGTGTCTGGCCAATCAACCCCAAATATGAGCCATTCTAATTCACAGAGGGCCCTTAATTTTTCTTTAGACAGTTTCACCCCATAATCATCAGAAAATCCTCATTTGAAATGATCTAACATACATTGGAAAGGGGTTTGAGTCTTACTGGAATTTCCCCCCATTGTAAAGCAGAGGGTAATTGCACCAACTGACAGAAAGGAGAGAAAGAGGAGGCTTCCTGGTGATGCCCAATAGTCAAAGGATTTCCAAAAGATGTTCTTGGGTCCAAACTCTAAAGAAGACCAGGGAGGTTCTAAAATATACAAAGATTAAAAGAAAAGAGAAAAATTGAGAATAATAGTGAACCATGAGAAAGAAAGTTCTCAAGGTACTGAAAAAGAGACTCGAGAGACAGAGTTGATGGACAGAACCTAGGAGAGGTCCTGATATAAGTTGGTTAGGAACAACGAGAAATGGTAAGGCAGACAGTACAGACAAAGAGGCCTCATAAATGATGGATGAGATGAGACACAGAACCAGAATTGAACTGGGTTTCAGAAAACCAGACTGAATCCCAGCTAACCAGATAACTAACCAAAACCAGAAAACTCTCTGTTAACATCTCAGCCTCTAGAGAGCCCACTGAGAGGGTATGCCATGTCTGGTCCCCTTCCACAGTGTATCAGATAGACCAGTCTCAGACCAGAACTGATTTACCTCCTGAGGATTTTCTAGTGACTTCAAAAGGTTTGAGGGGCATGATGAGCATTTATGGTCTACCTGCCGGCCAAATGGTGATGCCACAGGGCCCCGGAATGTCTCAGGCGGCACCTTCTCTGTAGAATAACTGACCACCAGCAGCCTGACCAAAGAGACTGCCAGCTGATGGTGACCAGAACAGTGTCTGGAGAACACAAAGATCTCTCTGGGGCCTCCAAATGTTGTATTTGGAGAGCGAGTAATAAATTGACCACATTCAGAAAGGCCAAATTAGGAGTGTTTATTCCAGAAGCTGGCAACCACAAGTGGACTAACATCCAAAAACCTCATGGCCTCTAGCAAACTTAGGGGACAGTATTTAAAGGCAAAAACCACAACTAGCTGGGAGAGGGAGATTAGCCATGTGAGTTACAGAAGCAAAGATAAGTAAGTTAAGTTGGACACACATAGGCGTTTTCTGGAATCTGATGAACTCAGGTTTTTGGTAGTCTCAACAGCATGGGCAGGAAAGTCTCAGGGTAGTTAGCAACACAATACATTTTTAAAATGAAGTACAGCTCATAATAAAATGGAATACAATTCATAATATGGTGTCACTTACATCAATGGCCCTTATTTCAATATTAGACCCTTATCAGATGTGTTGTTTCTGACTATTCTCTTTCATTCAGTTGGCTGTCTCTTTTCTTTGTTTATGGTTTCTTTTGCTGTGCAGAAGCTTTTGTAGTTTCACATAGTCCTATTCATTTATTTTTGCTTTTACTACTCTTGCCTTTGAGGTCAGGTTCATGAAGTTCTCCTTGAGTCTTAGGTTTGTAAGTTTAGTACCAATGTTCTCTTCTATATATTCAGTTTATTATTTCAGGTCTTACGTGGAGGTCTCTAATCCACTTCGAATTAATTTAGTATATAGTTAAAGTTCACAGCTCAGATTCATTCTTTTGCATGTGGTTTTCCAGTTTTCCCAGAACCATCTACTGAAGAGGCTTTCCTTTACCCATAGCATATTTTTTGCTTCTTCATCAAAAATATTTTGTCCATATATTTGTCCATGTCTGGATTTTTATTCTGTTCCATTGGTCTGTGTATCTGTTTTTCTGCAATACCAAGCTGTTTTTATTATTGATGTTTTGTAGTATAAATTAAAATCTGGAAGCATGTTACCACCAGTCTTATGTAGTATTGCTTTGGCTATTTGAGGTCTTTAATGGTTCTATACAAATCTGATAACTTTTTAATCTATTTCATGAAAGTATGTTTGTGAGATTTTGATGAAAATGCATTAAATCTGTATTATTACTTTGAGTAATATGGCCATTTTAACAATGTTACGTCTTCCCATCTATGAGCATGGAATATCTTTCCATTTCTTTGTGTCCTCTTAAGTTTCCTTCAAAAGTGTCTTATAGTTTTCTGTGTATAAGTCCATCATGTTCTTTCTTAAGTTAATTCCTAAGTATTTTATTATTTTTGCTATGACTGCAGAAGGTATTGACTCTCTCATTCTTTTTACTGAAGATTCATTGTTTGTATATAGGAATGCTGCTAATTTTTGTATGTTAATTTTGTATTCCCCAATTTTACTGTACTCTTTTTTTTTTTGTTTCCAATAGTTTATGGTGGAGTCGTTGGAACTTTCCATATAAAAGATTATGTCACCTGCAAATACTGACAGTTTGAATTCTTTCCCAATTTTAATAGTATTTGTTTTTTTCTCTTGCCTGATTGTTCTGGTTAGAAGTTCCAGAAACTTCTATATTGAATAGCAGTGATGACAGGGGGCAGAACCGTTTTGTTCCTTATTTAAGGGGAATAGGCTTCACCTTTTCCTTCCTTAGTATATTAGCTGAGAGTATGTTATATATATGGCCTTTATTATGTTGAGGTACTTTCCTTCTTATGTGGTGTATCACATGATTGATTTTCATATGTTGAACCATTCATACACTCCTGAGATGAATCCCACTTGATCATGATGTATGATCTTTTTGATGCATTGTTGTATTCTATTTGCTAATATTTTGTTCAGGATTTTCATCTGTGTTCATCAGAATAGTGGTCTATAGTTTTCTTTTTTGTTTTGTATTTACCAGGCATTGGTATTAGGGTAATGTTGGCCTCATAGAATGAGTTGGGAAATATTGACTCATCTTCAATTTTTTAGAAGAGTCTCAGGAGGATAGGTGTTAATTCTTCTTTCAATGCTTGATAAAATTATTTGGTGAGACTATCTGGTTTGGGGCTTTTGCCTTTGGGAAGGTTCTGGATAATTATTTCAGTTTTTTTACTATTGATTGGTGTATTTAGATTATCCAGTTCTTCTTGGTTCAATCTAGGTAGACTGTATGTTTCTAGGAACTTGTTTATTTCTTCTAGATTCTTAAATTTAGTGGCATAAAGCCCTTCATAACATTTTCTTATAATCCTTTGTGTTTTTGTGGTACCAGTGGTAATTTCTCCCCTTTCACTTCTAATTTTGAATATTTGTGTTCTTTCCTTTTGCCCATTGGTTTGTCTAGCCAGGGGTTTGTCAATTTTGTTGATTTTTTTCAAAAAAAACACTTTTTGTTACATAAATTTTTTCTATTATATTTCTTTTCTCAATTTTGTTTAGCTCTGCTCTAATTTTTGTTGTTTCTTTCTTCTGCTGACTTTGGTTTTTTTTGTTTTTCTTTTCCTAGTTTATTGAGATGGGATGTTAGGTTGTTTACTTGTAATTTTCTTGCTTTTTAAGATAGGTCTGCAATTATATAAGTTTCCTCATTACAGCTTTCACTTTTCTCAACATTTTGATATGGTGTATTTTCATTATCATTAGTTCCTATATATTTTTAAATCTTTTCTGTTGTTTGTTCTTTTATGCAGTCATTTTTTAAAAAGATGTTTAAACTCCATGTATATGTGATTATTTCTGCTTTCTTTTTGCAGTTGATCTCTAATTTTATAGCTTTGTGGTCTGAAAATACCCTTGATATGATTTCCATCTTCTTGAATTTTCTGAGGCTAGTTTTGTTCTCCAGTATATGATCTATCGTTGACAATGTTCCATGTGCACTAGAAAAGAAGATACAGTCTTTTTTTTCTTGATGATGTATCCTATAAATGTCAATTATGTCCAATTGCTGTAGTGTGTCATTTAAAACTGATATTTTCATATTTATTTTCTGTTCTGATGATCTGTTCATGGCTGTTAAGGGGTTTTTAGGTCCCCTACCATGATTGTGCTTTTGCCAATTTCTCCTTTCAGATCTGTTAGTAGTAGCTTATATATTTTGGAGCTTTGAAA
This sequence comes from Lyroderma lyra, assembly GCA_004026885.1. NCBI lineage: Eukaryota > Metazoa > Chordata > Mammalia > Chiroptera > Megadermatidae > Lyroderma > Lyroderma lyra. Next base: position 44,892 of record PVJL010006559.1, read on the forward strand.
TTGGGGGCATATATATTAATTAGTGTCAACTTTTCTTGTTGTTGTATTGTGGCTTTTATCATTATGTAATGTCCATCTTTGTCTCTTGTTATCTTTTTTAACCTGAAGTTTATTTTATCAGGTAGCCGTATGGCAACTCCTGCTTTTCTCTGGTTCCCATTTGCTTGGAGTATTGCTTTCTATCCTTTCACTCTGAGTCTGTGTTTGTCCTTGTGGCTGAGGTGTGTCTCTTGGAGACAGCATATAGATGGGTTTTGTTTTTTAATCCAGTCTGCTACTCTGTGTCTTTTTAAAGGTGGGTTCAATCCACTTACATTTAGAGTGATGATTGATATGTGAGGATTTTTTATGGCCATTACTTCTTCCTTTTTTTTTTTTTTTATTTTGTTGTCCCAACACTATTCCATTTATTCTGATATTTTGTTTCAGGTCAAAAAGACTCCTTCAAGTATTTCTTGATATGCCAGCCTCATGCAGGAGAATTCCCTCAGGTTCTGTGTGTCTGAGGTTTTTATTTCTCCTTCATATCTGAGGAATAATTTGGCTGGCTAATTTATTCTTGGCTGGAAGTTCCTTTCTTTTAATATTTTGAGTATTTTTTTCCACTCCCTCCTGGCTTGTGATGTTTCTGATGATAGCCTGATGGGTTTTCCTTTAAGGGTTATAGGGTTTTTTTTTTCCCTGTGGCTTCTTTGAGATATGACTCTTTATCTTTGATTTTTGACATCTTCAGTGTAATATGTCTTGGAGAAGATCTGCTAGGGTCCAGGTAACAAGGGGATCTATTTTCTCCTGGAATTTGGTTCCAGATCTTTCCATAGGTTTGGAAAGTTCTCATCTACTATTTGTTTGAGTAGCCTTTCTGTAGAGTTTTTCTTCCACCTCTTCCATTTCTATTATTCTAATATTGTTTTTTTAATGGATCAGATAGTTTTTACAGAGTTTTTTCAATCCTTTTGACTCTGTAGTTTCTATCTTCTTCTTCTTCTTTCTGTGTTGTTTCCATAGTCTGATCTTCAATACCACTAATTCTTTCCTTCATCTTGTTGACCCTGTTTCATATGGTGGTTATTTTATTTCTCACTTCTTTTATTATATTATTTATCTCTTGAGTTTTTCTGGGTTTTTTATAGTTTGAATTTCTTTGTTTAAATGTTCCTTTTGTTCATGAATTTTCTTTCTGAGATCATTCATCTCCGCTATGGTGTTCTGCCAATGTGTTTTTGTTCTTCTGGGAGCCTTTAGAACTACAACTTTGTATTCTATGTCACCTTTTTCACAAATTTGTAGATCTATCAGATCATTTTCTGAAGATTTTTCATTGTCTTTCGGTGCAACTTTGAATCCTAAGGTACTTTTATGGTTGTGCTCTTTTTCTTTGGCATGAGAGCTTTACCTCTGACAGTACCAAGGAGATCTCTTTCTCCTCCCAATTCGTGTTTTTATGATGTCTTGTTATGGAGCAGACACTAGGTGGCAGAGGGGGCAAGTTTTGAGAGAGAGGGGTGGTGTTTAAGCCATATCTACAGTTTCCACAGGCATTTGGGGGCAAGTTGGTCCACAGTCACTCGGCTTTCTGAGGGGAACCTGGGGAAGAAGGGAGGCCTTTGGGATGCAAGCTGAGGCAGCTTATGTTGGTTGGGGCAAGTGTCACCAGCTCAACCTTTCTTTGTCTCCTAAGCCTGGGTTTTATCAGGACCATGGTTCAATGGTTTGTTTCTATGGCATCCACTCCCAGCAGCGTTTTCAAATGCTGAGAGCTGCATGCTACAGCTGAGGGCCCTATTCTTGCCTAGGTCAGTTAGGATGCCTTGGTCAGCTTTCATGTCACTCAGAGGTCAGCTCCCCAGATTATGTCTCTAACATGCTGCTGCTAGGTCCAGCTCACTTACAGTCTGACAGTGTTCCTTCCACTCTGGTCTCCTCTTTTGTCACCATTGGACCAACTCCCTGTCAAGTATTCCCTGATTTCTTCCTGGTTCCTTCAATTAGCCTTGGTCAGTTCAGATCAGATCTATCTCTGCTCCCTCCCTTCTCTCTCACTTGCACCTCTGTCTCTAGTCTTCAGGTGTTTTCTCATGATGCATGGATCTCTCAGCTGTCATTGTACCACTCAGGGTTTCCTGTGTTGGATCCTAGCCAGTCATTTAATTGTGTTTTCCATAAAAGATTTTAGGGATCTCCTCTCTGGTCACCATCATGCTGAGCCCTCCCACACAGCACTTTTAACAATCTAGAGTTTTGTAGTTGTGACTTAAGAAAATTTACATTTACAGCCTCATCAAGAACATTATTCAGTCCACTAGGAAGAGGCTTGGATGCAAGACTATTTATGAATGCAGCAGTGACTCCATGGTATGTGGGGAGCTACTTATTTAATTTGTATGTGTAGACCTATGAAACAACCTGACATGGGCTTGCCCTTATCAATGCATACACCAGAACAATTCAACCAACTAATGTTTTTTTCAATGAAATAACCATTGATTACATTAAAAATATCTTCACCTGTGGTACACTCTGTCAATGGGTAACTGTCTTGCTGACTGTGGTCACAGCAGTTCACAGTGGATCCAGGCAGACCAAAAAAGAATTGAGGAGCCACAGGTAACTTAAACATAGCCTATATTCCCGAAGCAAAGAAGTAATGAAATGGCATCCAGGGATCTGTACATAGCAGGGCATTGTGCGCTCCTGAAGAATCCCCTCCCCTTATATAAGTGGGTACCAAGAAGTGAACACATAAGGTACATAAACAACAAAATGGCTGCCACTTGGAAAAGTGCAAGTCAGGGTTATATCACAGGTGTGCATCATTACGGCAGAGCATGGTCAGAGAGCCTGACTCCATTTGCCCCACACTCCACCCCTTCAGGGTTTCTCACCTCATAATCTATGTGAGAGTTGTCTTCCACAATGTTTTCTGTGCTAGGAGTGTGGCACATTGCATCCAAACACCACAGCAACAGTACAAATTACAAAAACAAATTCTAATAGCACAAACAACAATAAAGAGGGTATGTGTCATTTGTTAGTGAGAAAAGCCCACCATTCTTGGAGGGGACACCCCATCAGATGCTCAATATTTTGAGTTTCTGCAGCTAAGGTTTGTAATGCCTGACTAATATTATGCTGTTCATCAGGGATATGTATATATCTATATATATCTATATACATATATATATATAGATGCTCAATATTTTGAGTTTCTGCAGCTAAGGTTTGTAATGCCTGACTAATATTATGCTGTTCATCAGGGATATGTATATATCTATATATATCTATATACATATATATAGATATATATAGATATATATAGACAGATATATAGATATATATAGAGAGAGATAGATAGATATAGATATAGATAGATAGATAGATAGATAGATAGATAGATAGATAGATAGATATTTGGTGCCAATCAAGGCACAAACCCTTCCCTGGGAAGCAGTAAGGATATCTAAAACCATGAGATTTTGTAACACAACTTAGCACATCTGATAGACTTCTGCATTTAAAGGAGCTAACTCTTTGAGTGTTTCATTAAAGGCCATATGAAAAAATCAAAGCAGTTATCTCTTGCTGATTTACGATACTATCTCCTTAAGGAAAAATCATAGCCAGTGGGTAGTACCACCAGGTAGTGTGCTTCACCCTGTGGCAAGCCATAAAGGTGCCACAGTTATTAGGTTTACTACCCATAGCAGGGAGGACTTGCCTGGGATGTATGGCCATCCCCAGGTGCAACAGCCAGTACAATTAGCAGGGAGGTAGGAACAGCCATGCTGCCTGTATATCCATAAGCTCATCCATGGGACAGGGAAGGCACTGTAGTGGCTGGTGGGACAACACCAATGCATAATGGCATCCCCCACCTTACAGAGATCAGAGGGAGTCCAGGCCATATTTATATCTCCCTCTAGTGTACAGGTTATGCAGACTGGCACCTTAACGGAAAGTTCCAAGGCTTCAATTTTGAGCCATCCCAAGCTGTCCCATATGGAATAATCAAGCCAGGGGCAAGTTGTTTACTTGTTCCTGAGTGAGAGCCAAGAGCTGCCACCTGGTCATATTCCACACAGGCATAGGATCATTAGCAGTCCAGTAATGGAGCCATATGCAATTCCATGCTGCAGCTGGCTTTATCTTCCATAGGAGGTCACCAATCACAGTGAATGGCAACTTGGTACAAACCCTGCGTGATGACTGGTTGGACTCCGCAGCCAGTGTATACACCCATTTCACTAAGTTGTTGGTCCACACAACACTAAGGGCAGACAGAGAGAGAAGTTACAGCCACTAGGAGAGGTAGGTCTCTGCCCTTGAGAAGAATGCAAGTGAGAGTTTTATCAGTCAACAGCACAGTGGCTGGCAGGGGCAGCCATGCTGAGCACACATACCGAACTCACTTGGCTTGCACATCACATCAGTGGGTTCAACATGCAAAAGAATGGGAGAGCACATGAAAGACCATAAGGAAATAACAAATGTTCCTTTCAGCAATGTAGCCCCATCCACCCCTCCAGGGTAGTACACTTCCACATTAGGGGGCCATTGTCCAGTCACCCAAGGGGTTATCTGTAAATAACACTCCAAAGATTTTCCCCAAGGGACCAACAAAGCCACCCATCTTATATGAGGGGTTTGTATAGTCCAAGGCCAGGTCCAAGTAACCCACTGTCCCCTGGCTAGACCAGTAGGGGCTGACAACAAGATGTTCCTTTGTTTTCTAAAGCCAGGTTTTAGCAATTCATCTTTGGTTTGTATCTTCAAGTAAATAGGAGATGCTGCTTGGTGCAGGAGTGCCTCTACTAGAGCCAGTCCACCCCACTGGCTCTGTGCATTTAGAGTTTGCAGCATAATCCATAGCCACTTTGTCCACCTCGCCAGGGACTGGGCTGCTCCCAACTGGTGTAGGCTGAGTTTGAGCCATCCATTGCATTACACAATGATTCCTGTTATTTGTGGTAAGGGACATAAAATTTCCACTCTATATCCATGTCCTTAGCCCATTTTGGTACTTGGGTACCTGTAAAATGGGTGCTGTTGTCACTTTCAATGACCAACAGGTGACCATATGCAGCACAGAGGAGCTCCAGTGCATGTAGTATTGCGCGTTGATCTGGGTGATGGTCTGGATATGCAGTCAAGAGCCCTGTTGCAGTATCAACACCAGTCACAGTGTATCGATACCCCTCTGAGTTGGGCAGGGGGCCTATTTTGGTCATCTGTCACTGAATCAAAGGAACTCATTTCCACACAACCTGCCTGTTTGAGGCCACCGGCCTTTGGGGATGTTCCTTAGAACAGACAGCACATTGATCACAAGCACATCAGCATAAGTGATCAGCAAGTTCCACTTTACTGTTGCTCACATAGTCTTCTGTCCTGCATGGAGGAGGCGCCAGTGCAACCATTGCACCACATTTCTGACAAGAGCTGTCTCTAACCCTCTCACATTTGCCAAGGTATTTCCCTCATCATTGCCCACATGAGCCAAAAAAAAAAAAAAAATGTTCTATGATATGATATACTTGCACCTGTTTTTGATGCCCTAGGGTCCATAGGCCTTGCCACATGGCTTGACTCCAGAGTGGGTGTTCAGTGGTTAAGATGCCAAATGGTAATCCAGAGCATCAAGCCTCTGAATACTGTCCAACTATTAGTACAGAGTACCAATGGGGAGGGTTCATTAGTAACTACTAGACGTATAGCCTGTAGTTCCACCCAATGGCTGCTTTGCCCAATACCAGTATCATACCAAATGGTCTTAGTAGGAGGATGGAAGGGGACAGCAGTCTCTTGAGTGGGTTGGCCCTTGCTACAGCTGTCTGTATACCAAGAGTCCCCTCGGATGTGTGCTTACACTTCCTTGAAGGGGCTGGACTCTGACTCACTTTCCAAGTGTTGAGAGGTTGGCTGCCCCATGCCACATAAGTCACAGGCTAAAGCTTCTCTTGGAGCTCAGCTGCCAAGGGACTATTGCTCAGAACACTGCATTGTTACAAATATGCTCCCCATTTTGCCAATGTAAGCACTGGGACAGTGCCACTGTGTAGTTTTGTGGCCCAATCACTTACACATCCTGTGATAGGATATATGGTCCATACAGTCAGAAGGGCAGTGGCCATAAAGCTTTCAGTTGCCAAAAGGGCAACATACACAGCTACCAATTTTTTTTTCGACCAAGGAGTAAAGAACCACATCCCCCTTCCACAATTGGGAACAGAAGCTTGTGGGATGCCATGAATGTTCAGAATGCTGCCATAGGCCCCAGCCAAAGCAGTGACATGTACATCAAGTTCACAAGGCTAGGCAGGGTCAAACACACGCAGAGCTTCAGCCACCTTAATGGTGCACTTGGAAGAGTCAAAGGCTGCTTTGGCCTTCTCTGTCCAGTCCCAATGAACCCCTTTTCTAACCAAGGAGTACAAGGGCCTCAGCAGTTGGGATCAATGGGACACAAATGCTTTTCAACATCTCAGGAATCCAAGAAAAGTTTGCAATTGCTTAACAGTGGTAGACACAGGGTTGGCTTGGATCTTATCTATAACTGTGTCAGGAATAACCTTTGTCTTGCCTGATCAAACAACCCCCAAGAAGTGAACAAACAAGCCAGGCCCTTGCAGCTTTTTGTCATTGAGCACCCAACCACATGTCTTCAGGAGGGTTAGGAGACCAGGAATAGCACCATCTAGATCTGCAAGAGAGTCACTAGTTGACACGATATCCTCAATGTAATGTTGCAGGTGAACATACTCAGGCTGCGACCATCATGCCAAGTTCACTACCACCAGTTTGTGGCACAGCATGGGGCTATGCATGTACCCCTTAGAAAGAGTTCTGAAATTCATCGCCTTCACCATCTGCACTTGGGGGTGAAATTCTCCTGCCATGGTGTTCAACCACAGCCCTTGCAGAATGTCCATTTCTAATACATACTCAGGGATGAACAACACATAAATCCTGCAGCAGAAGACAGTCTATCCCCAACAGATGTCCATTGATTTTATTCAAATGCTTTGCACCTCCATAGCAATCAATGACTACTGGGGCTCCAGACAACTTCTTTAGATTCCCATACAAGAGACGACATTCAGTACCTGTATCCACCAGGTCCACATGAATATTTTGTCCCCATAGCCACCAATGACTATTAGGGCTCCTCAGCTTTCCCACAGCTCTGACTAACTGCTAGAGAGTCTTTGCCCTCTCAAGCCCTTATTAACGTCTAGGGCTTTAGGTTCTGTGGTTCTTTTAACTCCAGCAGATACTAGCTCCACATACATCAGGGTTTGTATCACCTTTAGGGATTTGTTAACCTATTGAGTGCCCAACCACATGTTTTTAGGTGTGTTAGGAGAGCAGGAACAGCGCCTTTTAGATCTGCAAGAGAGTCATTAGTTAACATGATATTATCAATGTAACAGTACAGGTATATATTCTCAGGTCATGACCATCTTCCCAAGTCTGCCACCACCAGTCTGTGGAACACTGTGGGACTATGCATGTATCCCAACTCAGAGGGGTATGGAAGGACCATAAAAGTCCAGTGTCATCCTTCCCACATGAATACAAATTGATCTTGGCTCTCTGAGGCTATATCACTGGAGAAAAAGGCATTAGAAAGACCAGCAACACAATGATAGGCCCCTGACTCAGGTGATCCATCAGGTTGCTTTTAGTTTTATATTCCACATATGAGTGGAATCATATAGTTATAGACATTTTTGTCTGATTTCTTTACTTAGTACAATAATCTCAAGATCCATCTGTGTTAGTAAGATCTCTGAGTTTATGTTCATGAAAAATATTGCATTTTTTGTAACATTTTTGTCTACTTTGGTAAAAAGATAATAGTGACTTCATAAAATCAATTGAAAAGTATTCCTTCTTTCTCTATTTTCTGGAAGAGTTTTATAGGAGTAATTTATATTTTCTTCTTTAAATATTTAATGGGAGCCATATAAGATGGGAGTTTTCTATGTGGAAAAATTTTTAATTATAAATTATATTGCTTTAATTGATATAGACACATTCAATATGAATTTCTATTTTGGCAATTTGTGTTTCTCATTTCTATTACTTTTGTAGTAATTTATATTTTTCAAAAAATATATTTTTTAAATCTAAGTTGTCAATTTTACTGACATAAATTTGCTAACTTTTCTTATCATCCTTTCAATAACTGTAAGTTCTGTAGTGGTGTTCAATCTTTCATTGTTCATATTAGTTATTTCTGTATTCTTTTTCCTTATTTGGTCAGTCTACTATAAAAGACTGTATTATTCTGCTGTTGTTAGTGTAATAGCTTATAAATATTAATTAAGTCAAGATAGTTTATAGTTGTTTAGATTTTCTGTCTTAGTTTAATTTTTGTTTGTTGTTTTTTTTAATTGTAAATGAAGAGTTATTTTATTCTCCAAATATATTGTGAAATTGTTTATTTTTCCCACTCACTTTGTTAATCTTTGTTTCATGTATTCTGTAACTATGTTATTGGGTATATATACATTTATGATTGTAAGCATCAGCAGCAACTTCAAGAAAAGGCGTTCTCTAAGAATCAATTTTAGAATTACAGGCAGCTAATTGGTAGCAGATTTTCTATAATATATGACTTTCCAATAATTTTTACAACTTTACTTTCTCTGTATAAACTATTTATAATAAAAAACCTAAAACAATTTGTTTAACCTAACCAACATTTTACAGCTATTGCTATGAACAATACTAATGTCATCATATTAAAGTAAATACTTGGTATTTATTTAGTAAAAATTATTATAGACATACCATATAGGAAGGATGAGTGGAGGGAAGTATAAAAATGGAGATGGAATACAAAATTAGTATAAAAACTAAATCCCCTTCTTCCATATTAATAAGCCAATTAAGAATCTAATATTGAAAAATTCTAGAAATAACAACTTAAGTACATTGTATATAAGTGTGAAAATAACTATAAAACAAAACATTTCAAAAATTGAAATTAATTTCTTTAGGGAGAGGTACTTAAGGGTAGAGAAAGGTGGAAGAGACGGAGCAAGAAAATGCAAGTTATTATTATTAGCCCTACAATATTATTTGATTCTTCAAACTATGTACATATATACTTTGATAAAAATAACATTTTACTTAAAAATTCAACACAAAATAAGATTGTGTTTGTGTAAAAGATTATATGATTACCATGTCAAGAAAATATTCAGTAGAAGAAACATATCCAACATCAAAATAATAAATAAACTATAGAACAACCATCATTGAAAATTGCCTAAATTCTAGCTGAACAGAAGTCCTATAAATATGGTTGTACAGAATAAGTCACCTGAAGACTGGTAGAAGATGTAGAGATGTGGAACAGGCTAGTCCCACACATGAACATGGCAGTAAAATATCAGGAGAGATATCTTGGCTGTGGAAGTTACTCATGATGAGTGAGGGGTCCCAGTCAAATGCCAGGATTCTCAGACCGAGCTTCCAGAGTCAGGAAGGGGAGTCTCCATAGCTTCTGGTTGTGAAAACCAGGAGAGATTCTGTCTAAATGAGACAGAGGGCAGCCGGAATTACAGGCATTCTTCTTAAAGCATCCATACTTGGATTTACTTGCTGACAGATTCACTCATTCTGGGTTCTAGTGCTGAGGCAGCAGCTCAAAAGGGGTCAGGAACACATGAGAAGGAAATAAATTTTCTGGTTCAGGGTGAGGGCTGAAAAGGAAGCTTTCTATCAGATAAAAATGCTGGCAGAATCCACTGGTTTTGTTGGCTGCTTGGTTGGTTGGTTGGTTGGTTGGTTAGTTTGCTTGTTTTATACCCTTCCCCTCCAACCAGCGTGCAGACACTGGTGGCCACCATATCTGAATCTTCATCAACATGTTTGACACCAGTTGCGTTGTGCTAGAGATGCCTTGAGACACCACTCCATCCAACTTTTGGGCCAATGCAAACTGTTTCCAATGGCTTTTTAAAATAAAAACAGCCTGTCTTGGTTCATGCTATAAAAATCGCTCAAAGGTTCACAAATCCCAAACAAACAGCTTCTGAACTCACCATGCCCCATACTGCTTGTTAATTTGCACTAGTAGCAGTTGGCTGCAGTTCACAATTTGGCTTCTTGAGGCATCTCCTAGTCCAGCATGTGTTGTGGCCATCTGCAGGTTGCTTTGTGGTTCATGCCAGGTGGCTCAGGGCAGGGCAATGACTGTGGCTAAACTTGACCTGCAACAGTACTCTTTGCTGGATGCCCCAGAGCTGGCACACCGAGTGGCAAACTTTTGACCAACACAACCCAGCTGATTCCACAATCAACACACCCAAAAAGCAGACTGGGAATAAATCAGAGCCCTACTAAAGTGAATCCTGCTTCATAGCATCAGCCCCTGCACAAGAGCTCTTCTACTGTAGTCATGGCCAGTTCTCACAACCAATCAATCTGAGGGTCAATTCCTTTCATTGACATGCAAACAGCAACCAAAGCTTAACTACAACAGGAGGGCACACACAACCCGCACAAAGGACACACCTGGAGCACCCAGTTCAGATGATCAGGGAGATTGTGCCACTTGACCCTACAAGACACCAACTACCTAAGACCATTCTACTAAAACTGGGAGACATCGCAGCCCTACCTAATACATAGACACAAACAGAGGAAGTCAACCAAAATGGGAAGACAAAGAAAACTGTCTCAAATGAAAAAAACATAAAGCCCCAGAAAAATAACTAAACAAAATGGAAACGATCAATCTACCAGATGCAGAGTTCAAAATAGTGATTATAAAATTGCTCAATAATTTCAGGGAGAACTTTAATAAAAAATAAGAGACAAAAATAGAGATAGAAAACTTTGAAAAGAACCCATCAGAAATGAAAAATACAATAGCTGAAATGAAATAGTAGATTATGTGAAGCAGAGGCTCAAATCAGCTATTTGGAAGAAAAGAAAGCAGAATACACGAATCAGAACAGCAAAAACAAAGAAGAATACCAAAAAATTAGAACAGTTTAAGGGTCTCTGGGACAACATCAAGCATAACAACATTCACATTATAGGGTTAACAGGAGAAAGACAGAAAGAAATTTAAAAACTATTTGAAGAAATAATGATTAAAAACCTCTCTAACTTTGCAAAGAAAATAGACATACAAGTCTAGGAAGCACAGAGAGTCCCAAGCAAAATGAATCCAAAAATGCCCACAGCAAGACACATCACAATTAAAATGCCAAAGGTTAAAGACAAAGAGAATCTTAAAAGCAGCAAGACAAAAGCTGTTATTTACCTACAAGGGAGCTACCATAAGACTGTCAGCTGACTTTTCAATAGAAACTTTTCAGACAAGAGATTAGCAGGAAATATTCAAAGTGATGAAAAGCAAGGACCTACAACCAGGATTACTCTACTCAGCAAAGCTATCATTTAGAATTGAAAGACAGATATAAACTTCCCAGACCAAAAACAATAAAAAAAAAAATGCTAAAGGACTTCATCACCACCAAACCAGTAATACAAGAAATGTTAAAAAAACTTCTTTGAGAAAAAGAAAAAATAATAATATATATGAATAATGGAAATAACTATGTAACTATTGCTTTAAATTTCAATAAACTAAATACCCTAATCAAAAGACATGGTGACTGAAAGGATAAGAAAAGAAGACTCTTATATGCTGCCTACAAGATACTCACTTCAGAATGGAAGATACATACAGACTAAAGGTAAAAGAATGGTAAAAGATATTTCATGGAAAGACAAATTTTTTTAAAAGCTATTTATACCAGACTTTATAAAAATAAACTTTAAAGCAAAGGCTATTACAAGAGACAAAGAAGGACCAAATAATTCTACTTTTTATCTAAGGAAACCCAAAACACTACTTTGAAGAAACATTTGCAGTCATATGTTCATTGCAGCATTGTTTGTAACAGCCAAAATATGGAGGAAACCTGGATGTTCATCAATGAATGGATAAAGAAAAGGTGGTACATATATGCAGTGGAATATTACTTAACCATTAAAATAATAAAATCTTGCCATTTGCAACAACATGGATAGACCTAGAAGGCATTGTGCTAAGTAGAGTAAGTCAGACAGTAAAAGGCATATGCCATGTGATTTTACTAACATGTGAAATTTAAAGAACAAAATTTAAAAAATAAAACAAAAACAAAGTCATAGATACTAACAACATTGTGATAATTTCCAGATGGGAGGGTTTGGGGCTTATAGGGCAAGGGATTAAGAAATACAAATTGGGGATGTATAGTATAAAGAATATAGTTAACAACATTGTAATAACAATGTATGGTATCAGATGAGTAGTAGATTTATCAAGATTATCATTTTGTAAGTTATATAAATGTCTAATCACTGTTATACACCTAAACTAATATAATATTGTATGCCAACTGTAATCAAAAAAATAAAAAATTATCAAAAGAAGAAGAAGGAGGAAGAAGGAGGAAGAGGAGGAGGAGAGGAGGAGCAGAAAGAGTAGGAGGAGAAAAAAATGTACAAGGAGGAGGAGGAGAAGAAGAAAATCCAGGCATGGTTGAAATGTCTGGACCTCAGAGCAGAGATATAATTTAACTTGAAACCTAAAATATGAAATCAAGTGACAGTAGATTTTAGGTTACTGGTAGTACTGGATTATAAATGTTTTCTAGAAAAAAAATATATAGTACACTCCCCTTACTTACAGGGGATATGTTTCGTGACCTCCATCCAGTAGATGCCTGAAACTGTAGATAACAGTGAACCCTATATATCAGGTATGTCCAACCTGTGGCCCAGGATAACTTTGAATGTAATCCAACACAAATTCTTGAAACACTGAAATTTTTTTGCAACACTTTTTCTAGTTCATCAGCTATCATTAGTTAGTGTACTTAATGTGTGGACAAATTCTTCTTCCAGTATGGCCCAAGGAAGCCAAAAGTTTGGACAGCACTGCTATATGTAGTATGTTTTTTCTATACATACATAACGTTTTATTTAAAGGAAGACTTTATGACTTGTCTTTTTGGTATATCCAAATTGTCATCATCACTACTCTCGTGCTTTGGGGCCGTTATTAAGTAAAATAAGATTTACTTGAACACAAGCACTGTAATACTATGACAGATGATCTGATGATTTAGACAGCTAAGGGACTAACAGACAGATAGCATATAGCACAGAGCATGGATATGCTGGACAAAGGGATTACATGAGAGTTCATGACACTACTTGGAATGGCACACAATTTAAAACTTATGAACTGTTTATTTCTGTAGTTTTTCATTTAATAATTTTGGACTATGGTAGACCAGGGTAATAAACTGTTGAAGCAAAATCACAAATAAAGAGACTACTTATAAAAGCTTACAGTCCTGAATTCTTAGTGACAAAACTGACTATTCTCAGACTAGCAATTGCCTTTCTTCAACATTCTTTTTAATGTGTGGAACTTTCTGGCCTGGAGTCATTCTGCTTTCAACATGAGCTAATACCAAATGTTATAGCACATTCAGAGAATAAGTAAGTAAAAATAAAACCTGGGCTTTTCTTGGGAAATATAAAAGTCTATTCCAATTAATTTTATCAAATAGTACATAATTTTTCTTGAGGATTTGAAAGCCCATCAGTTGAATGTACCTAAATGAATTATAAGCAATGGCTTAGTAAGATAATAGCTCTGAAGAGTATAAAAATTTAGCTGTGCAGGTTTAAATTGAAATGTAATGACAAGGCAATTTTATTGTTTTCAACTATACATTAAATATTTTCTGGGTTTAATTCTTTATTTGGATGAAATTTAAGGCAAGTTGCATAAATATTCAGGTAAGTTTCCATGTTAAAAATTCTTATTTCAGTAATTAAAATGTCCAGTTTCATGTAATAGAAGTGACTATGCTCTAGAGTTAAATTAAATCTTCATTTCCTCCACAAACTCAGAACTATTGCAGGTGAAGTCCTGAATTAAATAAAGCCAGTGTCATTAAAGTGCTCATTTTTTTTCTTATTGCACATTTTATGTATACTTCCTTTAACTGCTAGCTTCATTTAATGGCCTCTCCAGATTTGGAGTGGAAGAAAAGAAGAAAAAACAAGAGTAGAATGTTTTGCTTGAATAGTGCAATGGCAAGTTTATTTTATGCTCTCTGATTCTTGCAGGTATCTAACCCTAGGTCTTTTGGAGAGCTTTGCGTAGGATTATAGAAACTCCATTTCCTTTTTTCTCTGTAAGTCTGTTGTTTCTGTGAAGTAAGTGGTTCATTTTCCTGAATTGATCACTTACATCATCCTCTTTAGATGTTAGGCATTTGATTTTGTGTTGCAGATATCCCACAACTAGGAACCACTTACTCAGTCTGAGCCCCTTAAGACAACTTCAGTGCAAATTGCTCCAAAAAGCAGCTGTTCTTTCATTCTGCCATTAAACTGACTTGTGCTATATCTCTACATGTAGATTGTTCAGGAGTATGTTAGCAACACTCCACTCTATTTCTTAAACTGCAATGGACACATATGTAACTCTGTATCTGATCATGTTCCAGCCTTATTTTGTTAATTTGAGAAAAGGAGACATTATAAGACACTAACATTTAATTCAAAAAGTACACTCATAATATTTAATTTTCAACTCTTTTATACCCTTGATGTCAGTAAGAGATGTAAGACACAAGATTAAATTATGATCTCCTCCTTGATAAATTCTTCACTGTGGTGTATGCTACATGTGAAAATGTTTCACTTATATTCCTCTTCAAGAAGAGACTTATTTCAAGAATAAGGTCCAAGATGCTGAATTAGGTAAACACTTTGCCTACTGCTTCCACCAAAATTACAAATAAATTATAAAACAGTCAACCTCAAGAATCATCTGAAGACTAGTTGAATATGACCCTTATAACTAAGGATATAAAGAGGCCACATCAAAACTGGTGGGAGGGACAGAGATATAAAATAAGTTGACCCCAAACTCAGATACTAGTTGAACACTACAAGGAACACCTCAGTGGTGGAATTCCTCCCAGAAAAGGAAGAGTCCTAGCTCCACACTGGGCTTTACAGCCCAAGGTTTCTCTGCTAGAAATAGAACACAATATCTGGCAGAGAAAATCAGCATGGGCTCTTTCTGTCCATCCTGGTAAAAAGTAAGGCAGCTAGAAACACAGATGACCTATAAAAAGGACTACACATAGACTCTCACTTGCAAACACTCATGTGGTCTCAGGAGATAGTGGCAACTCAAGGAGCACTAGAGACAGCAGAAAATACTAAGTTGTGTGGCTTCAGGGCAAGGGCTAGAGGAACAGATAGCCATAGTTCTGTGTGGAACCTGCTTCATGTGCAGCCTAAAGGAGAGAACCATCTTTTTTATGTTGAACCATTCCCCAAAAGGCCACACCTGAAACAGTGGTCAGTAAAATCTGTGCATCAGCACCAACTTGGTGATAGGCTGTGTCCCTGCTTTGTACAACTAGTATGGCATAGCAGAGGCATTCTTTGTTACTGGGTGCTGGTCCTGCCCCTCAAGCTAAAAAAGCCTTTTACATCAGTGGATGACCAACAGCAGCTCAGGATTAACTTTGTAAAATCTCATCCCATAACCACTAACTCCCTGGAACCCCACCCTGTCAAGCTAATGCTGCATTACCAAGGGCACTCTTAGCTCTTGGGTGGCCCATCCAGCCCCAGAATCTGCAGAAGCCTTTTACAGCAACAGACAGACTATAGCTGTTTGGAGAACTTTGGTCTTGACCAGTGTGCCACAACTTGTAACACACCCTCTCTTGGGTGGCTCTCAAGGAACTGTGAACCTAAGGTGAGCAGTGGCTGGTTGCTATGTTCTCAAGGCATTTTGCAACATGGTTGCAAGGCAGGCAATACTTCAAATCAAGTGGCAGTTGGCTAAAATGTTATCAGAGTGATTTGCAAAGTGGTAACAGGCAAAGCACTGGTGCAAGAACTAAATATGCATTAACCTTGTAAACATCACTGCCATGCTTCGTGACTCTTTGGGACCATGCTGTATCCAGCTAGTGCTTCATTGTCAGAGACACTCTCATCACCAGGTCAACCAGCTGGACCCACAGACTTAAGAATGGCTGAGCCTTATGGGACAGCCAGCAGGTGGTAACAAGCCTAGGGGGCCCTTGGCTTTTTGCTAAGCTGCCCCAGGCCCAACACTACTGTAAACCAGCTTCAGCTCATAGCAAGACCACCGCCACATGCCTCCAGGTTTAGCACAGGCAGCTACTAAAACACATAGCTTTGTAGTTCCTATGAAGTAGCTGAAGCAGGTCAGAAGCTAGGCCAAAATTGGCCTGCATAAGAGTCCCTCCGAAAAGATACCAGAAACACACTCAGAGGCTACACCAGAGTATTACCTGTTTAACCCCGCAAGGGGCAACAACCTAAAGAAATGGTCACAATAGGCACAAAAGCCCACTCTGAAGGGTGAACCACCACACAATCACTCATACATGTGTACATAGCCAATTTTCAGTCATTCAACTTGGGAGTCAATCCGTCAACTGATGAGCCAAAAGCAATTAAGTCTCAAACACAACAAGAGAATACACACAACATATATGAAACACTACTGCAACACATACATAGGAGATCCATTGGTAACATGGAATACATACTACATAAGACAAACAGCAAAGACTGAGAGATATAAAAGATTTACCTAATCCATAGATGCAAATACAGAGAGGCAGCCCAAATAAAAAAATAAAGAAATATATCCATAATAAAACAAACAGAAGAAAACTTCAGAAATAGAAATAAATTAAATGGAGGTAACTAACCTACCACAGGCAAAGATTAAAACACTGGTCATATAAATGCTTAAGAAACTTAGTGAGAATGTCAACACAGAGATAGTAAGCACAGAAAAGGACATAGAAACTATTAAAAAAAAAAAAGAACCAGTCAGAAATGAAGAATACAATAATTAAAATGAAGGATACACTATAAGCAATCAACAGCAGATTTGATGAAGCAAAGGATCAAATCAGCCATTTAGAAGACAAGGTATAAGACAACATCCAATTGAAACAATTGAATTTTAAAAATATCACTTAAGAGAACTGTAGAACAAAATTTAGCATAACAATATCCACATCATAGGAAGTGCCAGATAAAAAAGAGAGGAAGTAGGAGTCAATAATCTATCTGAAGAAATAAAGACTGAAAACCTTTCTAACCTGATGAAGGAAATTAATATATATATAAGCCCAGAAAATAAAGAGAGTCCCAAACAAGATGAACCTAAACAGGCCAACACCAACACAATCATAATTAAAAATGGCAAAATTTAAAGACCAAGAGAGAATGCTAAAAGCAGCAAGAGGAAGGCAATTAGTTACTTAACAAAGGAGCTTCCATAAAATTGAAGCTAATTTCTCGACAGAAATTTTGCAGTCCAAGGAGTGGCAAAAAATATTCAAAATAATGAAAAACAAGGGCCTACAAAATAGACCACTTTACCCAACAAGGCTATTATTTAAAATTGAAAAGATATAAAAAGCTTCCCAGACAAGAAAAAGCTAAGGGAGTACCACTAAGTACTAGTGTCACAAGAAATGCCAAAAGGACATTTTTAGCAGAAGACATGAGAAAACAAACAAGTAAACAAAAAAAAATATTAATACTATATGGTATAACAATGTACCTATCAATAATCACTTTAAATTAAGTGCTCTAATAAAAGAACATAGTATAGGTGAATGGTAAAGAAAACAAGACCCAAGCATATGCTGTCTACAAGAGACCCAACTCAGATGTAAACATGCACAGAGACTGAAAGCAAGGGAATGGAGAAAGATATTTATGTAAATGAAAATGAGAAAAAACTTAGGTAGCAATATTTATATTAGACAAACTGACTTTAAACCAAAGGCTATAATAAAAGACAAAGAAATAAATATGTAATAATAAAGTGATAAATCCAACAAGAGAATATAACCCTTGCAAACATTTATACATCTGACATAGGAGCACTGAAATATATAAAACAAATATTGATCAAGGTAAAGGTAGCGATCAACAGTAATAAAGTCATAGTCAGGGACTCTGACACCCAACTGACACCAATGGACAGATCTTTCAGACAGAAATTCAACTTAGAAACAGCAGCCTTAAAAGACTCACAAAACCATATGCATTTAATTGATATTTTTAGAGCATTTTATGTTCCATGTGCAGTTGAATAAAATGTATAGTCTGCTGCTTTGGTATAAAATACTGGACTTTGAGGGCATTATATTAAGTGAAATAAGTCAGACAGAGAAAGACAAGTACAAAAAAAAGAAAAAGAAAGAAAACCAAAACAACAATAATAATAGTAATAATAAAAAGCTCATAGATACAGAGAACTGATTACTAATTGCCTGAGGTACAGGAAGGATATGAAGTAAACAAAATGGGCAATGAAGGTCAAAAGGTATAAATTTTCAATTATAAAATAATTAAGTCATGGGAATATAATGCACACATCTATCATTAATATTAATAATACACATATTGTATTGCATGTTTGAAAATTGTTAAGACAGTAAATGTTACAAGTTCTTATCAAAAGAAAAAAATTATAACCATGTATAGAGTTGGATGTTAAGTAGATTTATCATGTTGATCATTTTTTAATATATACAAATACCAAGTTATTATATTGTACACCTGAAACTAATGTGTTATATGTCAATTATATCTTAATTTAAATGTTAAAAATAAAATACATAAATCTGACAAAACGTGCATAGGACTCATGCTATAAACTACATAAGCTGATGAAAATAATCAAAGATCTAAATAAAAGAAAATACATATCATGGGCATGGATTGGAAGACTACATAGTAAGCATGTCAAATCTCAAACTGACATACAATTTCAATGTAATTTTTGCCAGAATTCCAGTAAGATATTTTAAAATACAGACAATACTATTTTAAAATTTACATGGAAAGGCAAAAGAATTAGAATACCTAAAATAATTTTGAAAAGATAATAAAGTGGGAAAAAATCAATTTTTCCAATTTCAAGACTTGCTCCATAGTTACAATAATCAAGACTGTGGTATTGACAGAGGAATAGAATCATAGATCAATGGACTGTAATAGAGAACTCAAAAACAGATCCATACAGATATGCTCAACTGATTTTTCACAAATCATTTCTACTTTTAATTTAATAGAGAAAAAAGTAGTTTTTTAACAATGGTACTAGAACAATTGGACATCCATAAGAAAAACCAATGAACAAACAAATAAAAAGGAAATCTTGACCTAACTCTCACATCTTATACAAAAATTAATTCAAATTAAATAATAGGCTAAAATGAATAATTGTAAAAATTTTAGGAAAAATCATAAGATCTAGACTTGATAAAAAGTTTCTAGACTTGACAACAGAAACATGATCTACAAAAGAGAAATTTGATAAATTAGACTTGATCAAAATTTAATCTTTTGTTCCATTAAAAAAACTTCTAAAGACAAAAGATAAACTATACAACAGGGGAAAATGTTAGCAAATACTGTATCTGACAAAGGACTAGACTATATCAAGCACTCTCAAAACTGAGTAGTAAAAAATAAAACCATTTGATTAGAACATATTCGAGTCACGAAGAGACGTTTCACTGAAAATCACATAACAGATTGCAGAACAGTACATAAAAAGGTGTTCTAATTAAAACCACAATGAAATATTAAAACACACTTTTCAAAATAGCTAAAACAAAACTAGGATTACCACACATACTGATGAGGATGTAGAGAAAATACATCAATCGCATATATATCACTCATGAGAATGTAAAAATGGCACAGTCACTCAAGAAAACAGTTGTTGGCAGTTAAAAATCTAAACATGTAACTGTCATATAACCCAGCAATTTTACTCTTGGTCATTTATTCCATAGAAATAAAAATTTATGTTCACACAAAAAACTTATACATCAATTTTTATAGCAGCATTGCTCATAATTGTCAAAAAATGAAAACAGTCTTATTAGAATATCTGCAATGGGTTTTCTTCAATAGATAAATGCTAAACACACCATGGTAAATCCATATCTTGGAATACTATTCAACAATAAAAAAAATGTTATTGATACATGCCAAAACCCTGGTTGAATTTTCACAGAATTACACTGAATGAAAAAAAACACAATTTTAAAATGTTACATTTTCATGTATATAAGAATATTGAGATGAGAAAATTATCTAAATGGAGGAGTGAGGATGAGGAAGAAACGATGTGGCTATAAAATTTCAACATGAGGAATTCTTGTGGTGATGGAACTTTTCTGTCTCTTGACTGTATTAAGGTCAATATCCTGGCTATGATATTATACCATACATTTGCAAGAAGTTACCATTGGGGGAAATCGAATAAAGTGTACATAGATATTCTGAATTACTTACAATAAATGGGAACCTATAATTATCTCAAAATTAAAAGTTTACTCAAAGAAAGTAAAAATATATACTAAAAGAGAAACAAAAATATATCAGGGGATAAGAGGTAGAAGAACATAAAAAGCTTATCTATCTCACAGATAATGGGAAAGCACTATACAATGTCAAAAGTCAATAAACTAAGATATAGCAATATAACTGATATCAGTATGATTACTAGTATAAAATTATATTATTTAAAAAATATGAGCAATCTCAAAATAATAAGGATCAGAAGCAGTAGTCTCCAAAAGACAAGCCTTGGGAGGAAAAATGGTGCGTAAGACAGTCGTTATGTTTCATTATAAGCTCCTTTGCATAGTTTTATTAAATAATGTATGTGTATTACCTCAATTAATTTTTTAAATTAAGCTACTTCAGGGTTTTCTCTAAAACACAATCATTATGTATGTGGATGTCATTATGTTATGGCTCATTTTGTCAATAAATGGATGAATTGAGGGAAGGTCTTAAAAGACCTTTTCCCTTGCACCTACCTTATCAGATCGTTTGCCTGATTAGAGACAGAAACAAAGAGGAAAGTTTGGCTTACTGCCTTTCCCCATATTCTTTTGACTCCTGTTTAATTCATTTGTGGTTTTTATTCCCTGAATGTTCACAAGAACACTTTCTAATGCCCTGCTCCCACCCCCTCCTTTCTTCCTGATGGGTAGGAATTAAATACCATGTTTATTGTTCAGTCTTTCTAGATTCAAACATTTTTTTTCTTCTCCAGTAGAATTGTCTTCTTGAAGAGTCCAAAAACCTCCTCATTCTGAACATCTTAGAATATAACTTAAAATTGATCAGCAGTTTAAAGATATCATGACTTCTTCATGATAGCCATCCTTTTTATTACTCAAACATTTGTTCACTTCACTCAAACTGCAAATCCAAAAAACAATAGGATTCCAGACCATTAATGAAATGCCAGATCTAAGGATGAATCTGCTCTGGATAAGGGAAGGAGCCACCCTGAGGCAGAAACCACTCTGAATTTATATTCCACAGGTAAAATCAAATGCTTCTGGGACCCATAGTAAATGCAATTTTAACATGCCTTGGAATTAAACTGTACTGAAAACAGAAAATGCAGAGTAGGCAAAGAGTAGGATGTGGGACTTTATTTATGGATAGTATAATAGGACAGGAGTGGTTGTGTCAATGGTTCTATAGTTTAAGTCAAGTGAGACAATTTGTACTGGACCCTTACAGTTTGTCCTCCTGAAACCTGCACACTATGGTAGAGCAGGGGATAGTCCACTAGGCTCTGCATGACAGATTCCTTAACATGTTTGTTCCAATCCAGGAGTTAATCGAAATTCCTGAAAGAAAGTTGGTTCCCCAGGAACATTCACTCTAGGAAGGGAATGTGGGCTCCACTGAAATAGCATTGTCTTTCTGGTTTACAAATTGGGGTTAGCATGAATCACTTCAATTGAATTGTACTACCTCTAGATGAACTAAAAATGGAGTGTATAATGTTGTGGTATACGTGCTTCCCAGATTTTGGACTTGTCAAGATACTGGATCCCTAACACTATGACAGATTGTCATCCTCTTTGCATCCCATTATAACACTTGTGCTGAAATGATTTCCTCATCTTAAGAAAGGGAAATTTAATCTCAAGATGATGCACTGTGTATAGACTGACCAAATATACCATTTCAAATGGGACAGAAGACAATGGTACTATCCCATTTCAAATGGTACATATGGTCAGCCTACTGACACCTTCAATTTAGCTTAGTAAAACTAGGCTGACCATACGTAGTGTTTGAAATCGGCCAGTACTTTTGTTAACCTGTCCCATTTAAAATGGTACTTCTGGTCAACCTAATTGTGTGGGATGTGTAAATCCTATTAAATTCACCATCACATATATAACTTTTAAATCACTTTTCCCCAGAAGAACAACCACCTCTTTACAACTCATTTGGTTAAGCTTGGAGGCTGTACATCTGATCTGGTCCAACTTCTGATCATTTGATTTTCCTTTGTTCAAAGGTTACGTTTGTGCACTTGAAATCTCCTACCAAATGCTACTTCTACCACCAGCTTCTGCTGGTGTCCCTCCTAATCAGGGTTGATGCTTTAATGCTGAGAAAAAAAGCATCAAGTACTCAAAAAATTATTTTTTCTCACCTACTTTTGCCTTTATTAAGATGAATGTGACCAAGCATAAGGTGAGATCTAATAAATACAAAGGACAAGATAGACTCCTATTGAATTATGGCCATGCCTGCTTCTCTCATAACAGAGCATTTAATTACTTTTTTATTAATTACACTGGGTATGCCATAGTGGCTTAGCTTGACAAGAATTTAATATTATATAAATTCAGGCTTGTGAAAGAGAATGAGGTAGAGAAAATGCTCAATGAGTAATACTCAAGAAAACTAAACATACTTTCATTAAAATATTTGCCATTGAACACCATTTTTGTCAATTTTAGAAATAGAAATTTTAAACTATTTGATGTTTGCTGTGAATTAAACAGAGCCTAACAAATTGAGTGCCTGTGCATATGGATATATTCAGGTGAGTGTGGGTGTTAGTATATGTATAGGTTTGTAGCACCCAATTCCTTTCCTTGATTACTTGCTCTTTTGATCATATTTATGTCCATTTCTTACTCCACAGATTTTATGGCATAAAAGAAATTCCTATTCATTTAAAGTTTAATTTTTTTGTTTTAGAGTATTAAATTTTATTAGCATTGTTGATTAAGAGATTCATAA
The DNA here is from genome assembly GCA_004026885.1 of Lyroderma lyra. NCBI lineage: Eukaryota > Metazoa > Chordata > Mammalia > Chiroptera > Megadermatidae > Lyroderma > Lyroderma lyra. The sequence continues at coordinate 68,091 of PVJL010006559.1, forward strand.
GTCCTTACTCATTAGACTTCAAGAAATCAGAGATATTTAAATTTTAGCACTATTAAAAAAATCCTAATCTCTATTTATATAGAAATGTCTCTTTCATAGTAAGTATTTGGAAGCTTAATGATTATGTATTTATTACTAGTAGTTTTAATTAAACATTAGAATTTTTTTCCAAACATTTAGGGCTATATTAAAATATCATATATTTAATGCAATGATACATGTTGTCAAAAAATATGTATTTTATTCCCCACTAAAGGCACAAAGGAAAGAAGGAGACTTGACTGCTCCTTGCTCCAGAGCCCAAAGGCATGAACCACTGAGGTATAACAGTTTGAAAACATACATGGGACTTTTTTAATGTACATTTGGTTTTCATTTGCTTGAAATAGTTTCATAGTCTAATAAAAAAGAACCTACATTTTTATATAAGGAAGTTAACTGGCTGTGGTTAGACAGAAAGAGCTTTTTTTCATTTTTTACTTAGTTATTATAAGGACATTACAGCAATAATGTCCAACACTCCATTAGTCATGACAAAGAACATTGACTTGATTTAGTATCTTCTATTATTCATTGTCTAAAATATCAAATGCTGACACCTACCTAAAGCCACAGGGCATATGTGAATGAAGAAAACTGTTTTCTAGAAAGCATTAGGTCTTCCACAGCATAATGTGCTCATGGTGCCATAACTCCTTAACCAACACTCCAAAGAAGAAAAAGCAAATGGTCACAGTTGTTTTCATGCATAAACTACTATGAATTCTAGTTAGATTGATGCTTCCTTAAGAATTTGAATTCTGGGATATTTCCCATATGGAATAAACTTAAGAACCAACCTGAGTACTTGACATAGGGCAGCCCATAGTTCTGGAACAGCTGTCCCAAACATTTTTGGCACCAGGGACTGGCTTCATGGAAGACAATTTTTTGGTTTTAGGATGATTCAAACACATTACATTATTTCTATTTCTATTATTATTATTATTACATTATAATGTATAATGAAATAATTATACAACTCACTTGCCACTATAAATCTTGCCACCAGATGCAGCTTAATTATCATTTGCCACTCACTGATAAGGTTTTGATACGAGTCTGCAAGCAATTGATTTATTATGGTCTCTGTGCAGTCAAACCTCTATGCTAATGTTAATCTGTATTTGCAGCCACTCCCCAGCATTAGTATCACTGCCTCAGATCCACCTCAGAACATCAGGCATTAAATTCTCATAAGGAACATGCAACCTAGATCCCTCACATGTGAAGTTCTCAATAGGGTTTGTGCTCCTATGAGAATCTAATGCCGATGATGGTCTGACAGAAGTCAGAGCTCAGGCGGTAATGAAAGTGATGAGTGGCTGTAAATACAGAGGAAGCTTTACTTGTTCACCCACCGCTCATCTCCTGCTTGTGACCTGGTTTCTAATAGGCCACAAACCAGTACTGGTCTATGGCCTGGGGTTTGGGAACCCCTGGTCTACCAGAATTCAGCACAGATGAGCCATCACAACTTCACTTCTTCCAGGCTTACATCTGTCTTTAGAAATCCATGACAAGAAAAACATATGCAAAAGAATCAATCTGAGCTGTGAACTCTCTCCATATACAAAAATTAACTCAAACTGGATTAAAGACCTTCATATCAGACCTGCAACAATAAACTGTATAGAAGAAAACATTGGTACTAAACTTATAGACCTAGTACTCAAGGTAGACTGCATGAACCTGTTCTCAAAGGCAATGGAAGTAAAACCAAAAATAAATGAATGGGACTATATCAAACTAAAAAGCTTCTGCACAGCAAAAGGAACCATCAACAAAGCAAAGAGACAGCCAACTGTATGGGAGAAAATATTTGCAAATAACGCATCAGATAAGGGTCTAATATCTAAAATATATAAATAACTAATAAGACTTAACAACAAAAAAAACAAATAACCCAATTAAAAAGTGGGCAGAAGAACTAAACAGACACTTCTCCCATGAAGAAATACAAACGGACAGCAGACATATGAAAAAACGCTCATCCTCATTAGCTATCAGGGAAATGCAAATCAAAACCACAATGAGATATCACCTCACACCTGTTAGAATGGCTGTTATCAACAAGACAAGGAATAAAAAGTGCTGGAGAGGATGTGGAGAAAAAGAAACACTGGTACACTGCTAGTGGGAGTGCAAACTGGTACAACCACAGTGGAAGACAGTGTGGAGGTTCCTCAGAAAATTGGGAATAGAGTTACCATTCGACCCAGCAATCCCACTTCTGGGGATCTACCCAAAAGACTTGAAAACCTTTGTCCACAAAGACTTATGTACCCCAACGTTCATCGCAGTGCTTTTCACAGTGGCCAAAACATGGAAATGACCAAAGTGCCCTGCGACAGATGACTGGATAAAGAAGCTGTGGTACATATACACAATGGAATATTACTCAGCTATAACAAAAGATGAAATATTGCCATTTGCAACAAAATGGATGGACCTGGAGATCATCATGCTTAGTGAAATAAGTCAGACAGAAAAAAACAAAGAACTGTATGACTTCACTCATATGCAGAATATAAAACTGAAAGCAAAAAAAAAAAAAGAAATGAACAAACAAACAAATAACCCATGGACACAATCAATAGTTTAATGTTTATTTGGGGATGAGTGGGTTGGGGAGGGGAGAAAGGGGTGGGGGTGATAGAGGAGGGAGGGGGAGCTAAATATATGGTGATGGAAAGAAAGGATATGTTGGGTGGTGAACTTATTATACAATAAGATGACAATGCACTGTGGAGTTGTATGCCTGAAACCTATGTAATTCTTGCTAACAGATGTCACTAGAAAAAGTCTAACAATAAAAATGGATTTAAAAAAAAAAACAAAAAATAAAGTAAACTGCAATATCCTTTAAAAAAAAAAAAAGAAATCCATGACAACAGCTCAAATAGCTAGCTCTAAATTCTTGTAATAGATGTTTAGCTTACTAAGGTATCAAATAATAAGCACCATTAACCCATTTTCTATTTAGAAAAATAAAACGGCAGATTACTGCCATGTTCACTTAATTTTATATAAACATGATCTTTGAGGACAAAGCAAATCTGACTGATTTTCATGGTGAAAATAAAATATAAAATCTGTTCTTAAGAGTTATTTTTAAACAGAACCTATTTCTAGTCCCAATGGAACAGAAATGTATATGATGATCAGCATTTAATCATTTTTTTAAATGTAGGAATGCTATGTTTTCTAGGATTTAGCATTTTTAGTGATTAAGAATTACTATATCTTATAAATGAAAATACCACTATTGAAAACAGAATGCTATAAATAGAATTATATTCATAATGCTATAAATAGAATTATAATCATTTATTTCCAAAGACAATTCACACATTAGAGTAATATGAAAATAATAATGAAAGTGAGATATTTTCTGGCAAACTTTAGGAGGTAAGGTTATTACTGTAAACCATGAGTTATCTCAGGATATAAACTGTAGTTGCCAGTGCTGCTGGCTAGTATTCTCAGGGCAAATGAGAAATGAATTAAAAGAACTTTTTTTTAGAATAATTGCTCTTTTTTATTTTTTTATTGTTAAATTTATTGGGATGACGTTGGTTAGGAAAAATTACATAGGTTTCAGGTGTACAATTCTCAGTGCATCATCTATGTGTTGCATTATGTGTTCATCACCCAGAATCAGCTTCCTTTCTATCACCATATATTTGACTCCCCCTCCCATCATTCCATCCCTTCCCTCCCCTACGCTCAGGTAACCATAAAACTATTGACTGTGTCCATGAGTTTTTGTTCCTGTATTGCTTTCAGTTTTATATACCACATATGAAAAAAGTCATGTGGTTCCTGGTTTTTTCTGTCTGGCTTATTTCACTTAGCATGATGATCTCAAGGAATATCTATTTTTTCACAAATGTCAGTATTTTATCTTTTCTTATAGCTGAGTAATATCCCATTTTGTATATGCACCACAGCTTCTTTATCCAGTCATCTATCAAAAGACACTTTGGTTGTTTCCATGACTTGGCCACTGGAAACAGCACTGTGATAAACATTGGGGTACATAATTCTTTGTGGACTAAGGTTTTCAAATTTTGGGGGGTAGATACCCACAAGGGGGCTTCCAAGATCATATGGTAACTTCATTCCCAATTTTCTGAGGAATCTCCACACTGCCTTCCACAGTGGTTGTACCAGTTTGCATTCCCACCAGCAGTGTACAAGGGTTCCTTTTTCTCCTCATCCTCTCCAGCACTTGTTATTCCTTGTCTTGTTGATAATAGCCATTCTAACAGGTGTTAGGTTGTATTTCATTGTGGTTTTGATTTGCATTTTCCTAATAGCTGATGAAGTTGGGTATTTTTTTCATACATCTGTTGGCTATTTGTATTTATTCATGGGTGAATTGTCTGTTCAGGTCCTCTGCCCACTTTTTAATTGGGTTGTTTGGTTTTTTTGTTGTTGAGATACTAGTCCCTTACCAGATGCATTGTTTGCAACTATTTTCTCTCATTTGGTTGACTGTCTCTTTGCTTTGTTGATGGTTTCTTGTGCTGTGCAGAAGCTTTTTAGTTCGATATAGTCCCATTCATTTATTTTTGGTTTTACTCCTGTTGCCTTTGAGGTCAGGTTTATGAAGTCTTCCTTGAGCCCAAGAACTATAAGGTCAGTACCAATGTTTTCTTCTATACAGTGTATCATTTGGGGTCTTATATGGAGGTCTTTTAATTAATTTTAGTGTGTGGTAAAAGTTGATAGCTCAGATTCACTCTTTTGCATATTGTTTACCAATTTTCTCAGCACCATCTACCGAAGAGGCTTTCTTTTCCCCATTCCATGCTTTTTGTTCTTTTATCAAAAATTACTAGTCCATATATTTGGGGATTTATTTCTCGGTTTTTGATGCTCTTCTATTGGTCTGTGGGTCTGTTTTTCTGCCAATACCAAGTTCTAGCCAGAGCAATTAGGCAAGAGAAAGGAATAAAAGGTATCCCAATTGGGAGAGAAGTCAAACTGTCACCATTTGTAGATAACATGATCCTTTATATATAAAATTCTAAAGACTCCACCAGAAAACTATTAGAAATAATAAACAAATACATTAAATTTGCAGAATACAAAATCAATGTACAAAAATCAATTGAATTTCTATATACAAACAATGAATCTTCAGAAAAAGAAATGAGAGAATTAATACATTTTTCAGTCACAACAAAAAAAATAAAATACCTGGGAATTAACTCAACAAAGAGCATGATGGACCTTTACACTGAAAGATATAAAACACTATTAAAAGAAATTGAAAAGGACATAAAGAAATGGAAAGATATTCCATTTCATGGATAGGAAGACTTAACATTGTTAAAATGGCCATATTACTCAAAGCATAATATATATATTTAATGCAATTACCATGAAAATTCCACAAACATACTTTCACAAAATATATTTAAAATTACCAGATTTGTATGGAACCACAAAAGACCTTGAATAACCAAAGCAATACCCAGAAAAATAATAAGGCTGGGGGTATCATGCTCCCTGATTTTAATTTATACTACAAAAACATCAATAATCAAAACAGCTTAGAAGAATTTCTTAATTCATGAGTTCTAAATATATATATTGGAACTTGGCATTCAGAACTCCCATAATTTAGGTAATTAGAAATTCTTTCTATATATACTCAAACAACTGTCCTTACAAATGTTTCTTTATTTAAAATATAAAAATTGATGTTCAGTAGAAAGCAGGTATCTCAAGAAATAACCATAATGACCTAATAACAAAAATGTAATATTTTGTATACTGTGTGCGTCTCTCTTATTTGGAGATCATAACCACATGAACTTCTATTTACCCTCCTTTGCAGGAATGTTGTATGAAAAGAGAAAATAGATTCTGCCACCCTTCAAGAAAAACTTTCTTCCCTAAAATAATGATTGCTAGTGAGTGCTGTGTGCTCAGGCACTCTTTTATACTGCTTCTCATCTTCACAGTGATACTGTAAGGTAACTATTATTCCAGTTTAAAGGAATAAATTGAGGTTCATAAAGGGTAGATGACTTTCCCAAAATCACATAAACTACAAAGCATAGGATGTAATTTTGCCCAAATATGATTCTAAATTTTTATCATTCTTGTGAACTTGATTCTCACTTTTGTACCTAAGTGTAACTTTTACAGGTGAATCTCTACTCTCTCTGGGATAAGCTTTTTCTTTATTTCCTGCTAACTCCTCACCCCACCCATGTGGTAAAAGCATAGGCTGGATTTAATTGCATGAGAGCAGGAGTTGGAGGAAGCAAATGAGTGGAGAAAATTTCCTCAGTTTCAGGCTTTATGTAACTGATTTCGGATGCTCATAGAGTTTTCCTTATCTAACTGGCTGCCTTGAATAATTCATCTGTAGTTTCCAAAAAGTTCATACACTCTGAGCCTTCTAGTGTTTTTTGAGGTTTTCTTTGAGCACTAATGAGTTGGATGACAGTTTGGGGTTTCTGGGGTTGTCACTACATGTCTCCTGTGCAGTACTCTGAAATGACAAGATTTATCATTAATTGTTTCATTAAGTGCAAAGTCCACTGAGTTTTGTGTTTCTGTTCTTATTTCAAGGTTATTGTAGTCATACCTCTTCTTCTCCACTGGAATGTAAGTTTAATGAGAGACAAGATTATTGACTGTATTCATGTTATATCCCCAGAATGGTATCTGACATACAGCAGGCACTCCCTCCCCAGTTTTGAATTAATGAATAGATAAATCAATTTATCCTGGTGACTCCCCATAGAAAGAAGGAACCAAACTGCTATGTCCTATAAAAAGGTAATCCATTGGGTTGGGTTCCCAGTAAGAAACAGCCCAGTGGTCTACTTCTCATTCAGGACACATGACCCTTGTGTATCAGCACAAGGCTCTGCTCAATACAGTTACTTAGGGCACCAGAATGAGGAGCAGCCATGATTTCTTCTCCAGAGTTCTTGTTTTGAGGGTCTGAAGCCCATAATAAATGTTCTGGCCTAAAAGCAAAAACACATTACACTCACAGGTCAGTGGCCTGAACTATTTGGCCCCACTCAAGCTCAAGGGGCCAGGACACACAAACTTCCCATGGACCTGCAAGTCAGAGAGATGAGAATATTAGGTGAATTACATGAAATGGTACCACTGAAAATAAGTAAAACGGTAACTCTGTAGGCATTGAATTGCAGTATGGAGATTCAGAATACTACACCCATGAAAAGGGACTGAGGCAAACATAAGATCGAACTGGCTGCATTCATCCTAGCTTTCTTTATAAGCTGTGCAAAAGAGATGCTTATCTTGTGGCTACAGCCCTAATATGTAGCACAGTAACTGATACTCAGAAAGAACTTGAAAATTGTTCATTGAATATATTAGTACATCAAACAAGTGAATTCTGCAGATGAAGTAGAAACAGAGTCAGTTTGGCCATAGCTTCTTCTATTTGGAATGGTATTGTTTCATGGAAAGATGCAGCGTTCATGCTTAAACCACACAAAAAAGCTCATTTTTCTTTTCCCTGGAGTCAAAACTGTGGCTCCTCAGAGTCAAGCAAACAAGGCTGCAGAAACCCAATATATTGGACAACAATTGGCTGCAATCCCACATCCTGGGACTGCAGCCAAGTGACAAAAGCCCTCCTGTCTTGGAAGCTGTTTTGCCTCATCAGATGAAGTCTTAGACCAGGTAGTTCATCCCACAACCTCTTTCCAGTTTCATGATGCTGGGATTCTCCATTCCTGGTTTTGGATTTAGCAATGAGTTGTATTATATTTCTGAGGTCATTGCTTATTCCACCACATGGTTGTAGCAGCCTCATTTTATAAATGAAGGAACAAAGAACAAGACAGTTCATTGGGAATACAATATCATACCATGGTTTTATGATGAGAACAGGACAGTGAAACAGGATTCAGAAAATTAACCTGAGGTCAATGCACAGGAAAATTGTAGGCATTCTTCCTCAGTTACAAACTATCACACAAAATTTGCTCATAAGAAACATCACATATATGCCTCAGATGTGGAATAACATAAGCTATTTTATGCACAATGCCAGGTTGGAATTTCAAGTTCAGCAAAGCTGCCTGAAAATTCCTTCTAAAGTTATAAAACAAGAGATAATGTAAATCCTAGCAACCAATACAATGGTTGTTCCAATCTGAGTAGAAATCTCCCTCTGCTGGCTTCAAGTTCCTTATCCCTAGATATAGAAGGTATGATATATTACACCTGGTAGGTCTCTAAGTGCATGAAATGATGAGGATGTCAAGTATGTGCTGGATTAGCAACAACTGGAATGATGGGTGGCAGTTCAGAAAGAAAAGCCAAAGGAAAAAGGAACAACTAGCCTTTGGAAAGGGGAAATAATGCTACTAATGTAGCCTGTTTTGCTTCTTAAAAACATCTTTTTAGAAAAAGATATAATATGGCATTTTTACAGATTTAACACTCAAATCATCTTTTTTCTCTTACAACTCACTCCAATTGAAGTGTTTAAGCACATATTATATTCTCACATAATTTTTAAAGAACTTATGATAAATAGAAACACACACTAAAGTTTGTTTCAGGAATATGTCAGCCTTACAGTGTTTATTTGGGATAAACTCCATCTCCACAGTGGAAATACTGATCCTGGCTTTGAACTCCCACAACAGCCAAAGGATTTGGAGGAAAAGATCTATTTTGTTGTTTAACAGAAGGCTTCCATCACCTGGTCTTCTGTTTCAGCAGAGGTCCAAATAAGCCACATATACATAACTCTAACCTCAAAAATGGCTTGCAAAAAGAGGGTGCCAGAAATCACTAAGCCCAGTGAAGTCAGTTTTACAAGGAGGTATGGAAGTTGAACAAAGACCTGGGTAAACTTTCTAGTTTCACAGTGTCTCAAACACTCTACTGCCTATCCTACTTTCTTCCTAATGCCTAAATTACAGAATTTAAACTCAACATTTTTTACCTAAAGCCATGTATCTCTGTTAAGAATTTTTTTTATATTTAGAATTGTGGAGTTATTCATACCTAGAGCATTGAATCTCGAAGTATAGGATACTAAGAATTAGCTTAAGAGTTTATTAAAAACAAGAACATACTCTAACTCTCATCTGAGTCTAAGGAACTTCAATTTCATAAGTGTCTTTGGTGATTTAGTAACAGGCAACCTGTGGACTGTAGTCCGAAATAATAGCTTAAAGCAAGAGACTAAAGCTAGGAGATTCTCACTTAAAAGAGAGAAAAGGGGGGAGAGCAAGAGAAGAAATGCACCTGAAAATATTAGGAATCTAAAGATAAGTTGGAGGATGGATTAATAACACTAAATGGGAGATTTCTGGAAAGAAGTGCCTTGAAATTGCTAACCAGAGAGAGACTAAATATCCAAGATGTCAGAGTTGGTAAACACTGCCTGCTTCATTCCATGAACACTTTAAAATTACAGCTAAATTATTGAACAACCAACCTGGAGAACCACCTGGAGTCTAGCTGAACAGAAGTTTTATAGCTAAGAATACAAAGAAGAGGAGGCCACATTGAGACTGGCAGGAGGGGCACAGATGCAAAATGAGCCAATCCTCTGGTGAAGGTAGAGAATCAGGAGGGATATGTCAGCCATAGAGGTTCCCCCCAGAAGAGCTAGAGGCCCTAGCCCCAAACCAAGTTCCCCAGCCTGGAGCACTGGTTCTGGGAAGAGGAGCCCCACAACATCTTGCTGTGAAAAACAGTGAGGACTCTGACTGTCTGGTTGGAACAGAAGGCTGCAGGAAACTCAGACATCCTCTTAAATTGCCTGCACAGACTCAGTCACTTGTGGGTAACTCACCCTGGACTCCAGCAGAGGAAGGGTAACTCAGGGGATTTTGGAAGCATGTAGCGGGCAGACTGAAGTGGGTAGCTTTAAGGCAAGGGCTGGAGGACAGTCACCATTTTTCCTGGGTGAGTCCTCCTTCCATGTAACCAGCTGGTGGGTGCCATCTTTTCTGTGTTGTGCTCACTCCCATATGGCCAAATCTGAACCTGATTGGTCTAGTGAGCTTCACTTGTTCCACCCTGCTGACTCACTAGGACCCCACTTCACCCAATTCCACCAACACCACAGGCACATTCTCCAGTTAGCAGCCAGACCTGCCTGCATTGCAATCTTTCTTGGAAAACTATTTAAGACTGAAGGCCCCAGGTGGTGATAGACATCAATTAGTGTGCTCTGAGACACTTGCTGAGTAGCTCCAGGCACAGCTGTGGCACAAAACCAGAATTTACAGGAGCACCCAGCAAAGGTGACTAGGGAGATGGTACCAAGGCCCCACAGGGTACCTACTACCTAAGACTATCCAGCAATACTGAGAGATGTAGCAGGTCTACCTAATACATAGAAACAAACACAGTCAGGCATTCAAAATGAGGAAACAAAGAAATATGTCTCAAATTAAAGAGCAGCAGAAAACTTCAGAAGAAGAACTAAACAAGATGGAGGCAAGCAACCTATCAGATACAGAGCTCAAATTTATGCTTATAAGGATGCTCAAGGAACTTAATGAAAATTTCAACAAAGAGATAGCAAGCATAAAGATGGACATAGAAACCATAAAAAGGGATGAGTCATAAATGAAGAATACAATAACTGAAATTCAGAATGCAATAGAAGGAATCACCAGCAGGCTAGATAGAGAAGAAAACTGAATCAACAAATTGAAAGACAGTGCAGCAGAAAACATCCAGGAAGAACAGCAAAAAGAAAAATGAATCCAAAAAAATGAGGCTAGTTTAAGGGGCCTCTGAGACAACATAAAGCATAACAACACTTGCATCATACTAGAAGAAGTGAAAAAGCAAGAAATTGAGAGACAATTTGAAGAAATAATGACTGAAAACTTTCCTAACCTGGTGAAGGAAACAGATATAAAAGCCCAGGAAGCACAGAGAGTGCCAAACAAGATAAACCCAAATAGGCCCATGCCAGGACACTTTAATAATTAAAGTACTAAATCTTAAAGACAAAAAGAGAATTCTAAAAGTAGCAAGAGAAAAGTAACTAATAACTTATAAGGAAGATCACATAAGACTGTTAACTGATTTCTCAACAAAAAACTTTGCAGGCCAGAAGGGAGTGGCAGAAAATATTCAATGAACCTACAACCAAGATTATTCTACATTCTAAATTAAAAGACAAATAAAGAGCTTCCCAGACAAAAAAAAAGCTATAGGATTTCATCACCACCAAACCAGTGTTACAAGAAATATTAGAGAATCTACTTTAAAATGCAAAAGAAAAATTATGAATAATAAAATAGTAGCTACACATCTATTAACAATTACTTTCCATTTAAATAGATTAAAAGTTCCAATAAAAAATATGGAAGGCCTCATTAGCTATCAGGGAAATGCAAATCAAAATCACAATGAAATACTACCTCACACCTGTTAGAATGACTATTATCAGCAAGACAAGAAATAACAAGGGCTGGGGAGGATGTGGAAAAAAAAGGAACTCTTGCACACTGCTGGTGGGAATGCAAACTGGTACAACCACTTTGGAAGACAGTGTGGAAGCTCTTCAGAAAATTGGGAATGGAGTTACCGTACAACCCAGCAATCCCCTTTCTGGGGTTTTACCCAAAAAACTTGAAAACCTTAGTCTGCAAAGACTTATGTACCCCTATGTTCATTGCAGCGCTGTTCACAGTGGCCAAAACATGGAAACAACCAAAGTATCCTTCGACAGATGACTGGATAAAGAAGCTGTGAAGTTCTCAATCACATCCTTCTGTCTTCTCAATGATACACAATGGAATATTACTCAGCTATAAGAAAAGATGAAATATTGCCATTTACTACAAAATGGATGGACCTAGAGATCATCATGCTAAGCGAAATAAACCAGACAGAAAAAAACAAAAACTGTATGACTTCACTCATATGCGTAATATAAAACTGAAAGCAACAAAGAAAAAACAAACAAACAAACATAAAACTCATGGACATAATTAATAGTTTAATGTCTATTTGGGGACAAGTGGGGAGGGGATGGGAGAAGGGAGGGTGTGAAAGAGGAGGGAGGAGGAGCCAAATATATGGTGATGGAAAGAGAACTCACATTGGGTGGTGAACTTATACAACAAGTTGATGATGCCCTGTAGAATTGTACACTTGGAACATATGTAATTCTTACTAACCAATGTCATCCCAATATGTCTAACAATAAAAAAGGGAAGGCATTGTGCTGAGTGGAGTGTCAGACAGAGAAAGACAGATACAATTTGATTTCACTTATATATGAAATCTAAAGAACAAAAAAAGCAAGCAAAACAGAAACAAACTCAGATACAGAAAACATTTGAACAGTTGCCAGATGGGAGGGAGGTCAAAGGCATGGGCAAAAAAAGGGGAAGGGGTTAAAAAGTACAAATTTGTTGTCACAAAGTAGTTAAGGGGATGTAGGTTATAGCATAAGGAGTATCATTAATAATCTTGTAATAACTATGTATAGTGTCAGATGTGTACTAGATTTGTTGAAGTGATAGTTGGGAGTGGATTGGGAGGCAGAGTAAAAAGGTGAAAAAATTAAGAGGTACAAATTGGCAGTTATGAAGCAGTCCTGAAGATGTAAAGTAAAGCATAGAGAATATAGTCAATAATATGGTAATAACTATGTATAGTGCCAGGTGGGTATTAGACTAGTCAGGAGAATCACATCTTAAATTTTATAAATGTCTAACCACTATACATATACCTAAAATTAATATAAAATAATATTGAATGTAAAAAAATTGCTAACCTGAGCCTTGGATAATCTTACAGTCTTGCTAAGCAAAGATGTGGTTTTCTGTTACTAATGATCAGTTGGTACTATTCCTTATTACCATAGTACTGAGCACTGTGCTATGAGTCAGACAATATACTAAGTTCTCAATCACATCCTTCTGTCTTCTCAATGATAGAAAACTAAGGTTTGGTCTCTTATCTAGGGTTAAGTAATTTTGTTCTGAAGAAAAATGTATGCCACCAAAATGCCCTAAATGGGGGCTTTTCAAATAGCAATGAATGAAGTCATAACAATTTTTTCACTGCTTTTACCTCCAAAAATGTCTATTTCTAAATAGTAAACCAGGTTTTAAATCCCAGGACAATACTCTATGAGTGCTAGGACATCTTTCCAAAGTCATCTTTAATCCCCTCCCTTTAAAGATGAAGAATCTGAAGCTCAGATGTGGCAAAAGAAATAAAGCAGCACTACTCTTCTGATGCATCACCCTTGTCTTAGCCCTTATAAAGACCAGACCAAGGGTCAGCTCTAATTCTAAAAAAAAACAAAAACAAAATGCACATGCAAGAAGACATGAATTTTCACAATTGCAGTGAGGAAATGGGTACATATTTGTATATGTATATCTGTAATTACATTAATTTTATAACTGAACAATATCCATCACTATTTTTATTATAGTCCAGTTTTTCCTTTGAATACATGTGTATATTTTGTTAACAAAAAGTCGTCCTGTAGTTTGAAGTTTCTAGAATCTATAAAAATATATATGAGTCATTATAATAAAGCAACAATTACATTCTAAACCAAAAGAATAAAATCTTATTCTGAATTTTTCATGAACAGTATATTGATTAAGCCCTGTCTTCAAGATAGAAGTTTCCAAAGTTGAAGGCCTTCTTTCTTACTTAACTTTGAATAAGTAAATTATTAAATGTTCTGAGAAGCATTAACAGCAAGCACTAAAGAGTATATTGTGAAATAAATAGACTTAATGATTACTATTAGCAGTTGTTTTGTCATTTGATCTTTGAATGATGAAATTCATTCAAATGTTTCTAAAAGAAGAGAAAAGAGTATGAAATGCAAAAATGTTGAAATATGTTATTAATCAAAGTATTTCATTTGATTTTGTTTATGTATTGGAAAACTTAGACTGCTAATGTAGAGAAAGGTATGGGTTTTTTCTGTTCTTAAATTCATCTACCTTCCTGTTGGTTATACCAAGAAACATTTTGCTATTTCATCAATGAGTGTATTTGAGGCTTTGCAGGTAGCAGGAGTGGGGAGGGAAGTACAATGTCTTTAAGAAGAGTACCTAAGGCAGAAAGAATTAATCAGTGGTTTATTATGGTATTTAAAAATTGATGTTCAATTTATTAAAGTTACAAATTTAAAACATTTAGTTCTTCCTTAAACTTTTAAGTTCAATCTATACATCTTATTGTATACGTAAGTCTAAAAAGTTTTAACAATCATTTTTTAAGGGACTTCATGTTTGGTCCTACCTTAAAATTTAATTATAATATTTCAAATACATATAATGGCATTTATATATTTCAGACAACTGATTTTCTTTTAAATAATGTAATTAGTTGATTGAACAAGCAAGTTTTTTCTAAATATATAAATATCAGACAACATATTTACTAAATTAAACTTATAAATAACTTCAGAACTTCCAGATTTTTTAAATGACTTAATATCATTTACAACTTTGGAACAATTTTAATTTAGAAATTATGTCTAAATCAATTACTCAAACATTTTTAATTTATTGACATGGTTGACTTTCTAAAAGACTAAATCTTATAAACATATTTAGAGTGCTTGTTAAAAAATTTTAACATAATAGTTTTTATTATTTTAATATTCTCAAGCTTAATCTAAACAATTTTGAAGTTAAAAGATGCTAATGAACTAAGATATAATTATATCACTCTTCAAAGTTTAGAGAATACTTTCTTAACAGCTAGAAATTCTTAACATGTAGAGGAATCAGGAAAGAAACTGATTAAATTGTAGTCAATGACACCAACAGTCCAAGTCCAACCATATTTACAGATTATAACAGAGACTTCATAGCATAGTGAAGGGTTTGGCATCACAGAGAGTCTGTTTCTCTTAGGATCAAGTTACATTAACTAAATTCTTCTCAGTGAAAATTTGCTGCCCCCATTCATGCTGCTGTATTACTTAGCTGGATTTTCCATTTTTTTTTCTTCATACAATATTTAAATGTCTTTCTACAAGCTTTAAAGACCTTGAACTTGATAGACTCTTGCATTTTTTAATATTCTCCTCATTAGAGCCATATAACTTTGTAAATAACAAAATGATTTCTAATTGAATTCTATTTATAGCATAGTTATTAAGAACAGACTTTGCAATCAGATATCCATGAGTTGGAATTCCAGACCTGCCTTTTCCTAGTTGAATAACCTTGAGCAAGACACAAGGTCTCAGGGCCATAGTTTTCCCATCTGTTAAAGCTAATATGTTGGAATTATTATGAGGTTTATATAAGTTAATACAGAAAAAGTCCTTAAAATAGTTCCTGGCACATAGGAAGCATTCTGTAAGAATTAGCAACAATTGTTCATCTTTCATGAGATCCCAGGTTAGAAGGTCCTTCTATGGATGGAATGTATGCCCATTTTGTAATCATAAACAATCAGCCATAAGTGGGGCCTGGTGAGAGATGTCTAGTGTATATTTCTCTATTGATTCTAATCTCAGTAAACTACATTTTTTGTAAAGAAGAAAATTATCTTGTTAAAGCTTTCCAGGAGAATTGCCCCTCTGTCTATAAAAAAGTTTTAATGGACATTTTTGCTTAGCCAAGGTGTAATTTCTCCAGGCTAAGTCACTACTAAGAAGTCTGAGGCTTGGGAGAAGGATGGACTTGTGGATTGGCACAGTCTACATTCATTCCAGACTCTTCTAGTGAGCCTTCTTTCACTGCAGAGGTGAAAAACTAACTACCACATTTCCTGATCACACTTGCAACAAGTGTTCAGCAAATGAATTGGGTTCCACCAGAGATGCACCCGATGCAAAGTTTGGAAGGTGCCAGCCATGATGCAGAAGTGCAGTCACCCATATTCCATATTCTGCAGTGGCTAAAACAGAATTTTGGTAACTAGTTTCTGACTTCATTGGTATTGAGAATCAACAATCAATAAATGTTTCTTTCTTTTGAGTTCCACTCAAAAGTTTTCTCTGTGTCTTCCCTAAGCCATGCACAGTCTAGAGCAATGGCTCTTAACTAAGGGCAATTCCTCTTTCCCTAAGGCACAGTTGTCAATATCTGGAGACAGTTTTGATTGTTAGGAACCAGTGTCTGGCTGGGTGAACAAGGAGAGACAGTTGGAATACTACTCAAATTTAGTGAGTAAGAGGCCAGGGATGCTCTTATATATTCTACAAAATGACCCTCCATAACAAAGAATTATTCAGTCCAAAATGTCAATAGTGCTAAGGTGGAGAAACCCCAAAAGCATATAATATATTCAATAACTGTTCATTAAGTAGCTCTGTAGCTCTGTGATTTCCTTGTATTTAACACCAAAGGTGAAGAAATTAGAAAGTAGAAAAGTGGAATTTGGAAAAGAGCTTGAGAGCATTATAAAAAGCAGAAAAACTTCCTGGGGCTGGTCAGTGGTACCTGTTTATTTAATTTGAGTGAGTGTTTGAATGCTATTCTCTGTATGGGAAAAAAGGAATGGTCCTAATTTGTTCAAAGAGAGGAAAGATGGAGAAATTTTAGCTTTGTTAATAATCTGTTGAAAGATTCCCTAGACCTTCATTACTCAAAGTATAGTCCAGTACTCAATGCCCTTAGCACTACCAGGGAGTTTGCTAGAAATAAAGATGCCCCAGTCCTACCCAAGGTCTTCTGAATTAGAATGAGCATTCTAACAAGATCCTCAGATTTTTATTCACATTGCAGATGCACTGCATGGGCAATGTCAGCAGTGTATGAACTGAAAAGAAAAGTTTTAATTGGCAAGTATCTAGATATTAAATTGCATTGTTTTGTTCTTTAGCTACCTGGACAGTAAAAGACAAAATTTCAAAATCAGACAAATAAATCAGTGTAGTTTTAAGACCTGTTTGTTTGTTTGTTTCCTATCTGATTGCTACTTTAACATTAGTGACCCAGAACACATTAATTATTTCTGTCTCTCTGTATTAAGTATTTAATGGTCAACAAATAAGTTTCTGAAAAAGATGCCACTTAAAAAGACCCTATTGTCCTTTTATAATATTTATAATACAAATTTTGTTTCACTTTGTAAGACAGATATTTAGATACCAATAATAGGTGTACTGTTGAGAAATACAAAAGACTGTCCTATTAGAGAAAGGTTACATCTCCTTGGCAGAATATCCCTACTACCATCCACACACACACACACACACACACACACACACAAAACACCACTCCTTGCCTATCTGCCCAAAGTGACTTTGTGGATAGTCCTTGGCAGCCCTCATGGCACTTTGCTGCTTCCCAGATCATACACAGGCTGTGGTTGTACGTATCACTCGCTAAATTTCCTCTAGGGATTCAGGAAGGATGTCTGCCAAGGAGGTAAGACCATGCTAGAGGTGAATGGGTGGTTTGAAAACTCTGTCTCACAGAGCACTAGAGTTTTGTAGAACAGTCTGATGAGTTGAGAAAATTGAGTAATAGGGTTTATAAGACTTCTACTCCAACCAGAACACTTGTATTTGTAGGGATAGTAGTGTGTAAAATTTCATTTGACAAATGCATACTTATTACTGATTTTAAAAAATTAAAGGATTCAGAAGAAGATTATTTCAAAGATCTAGTCAAGATGCATCATTTTATAGCATAAAGAAACACAACAGGGAGTTCCCTGATGGTGTAGTGGCTTAAGGCTTCGGCGCTGGCGCTGTCAGTGCTGCGGCCTGGGTTCGATTCCCGGTCAGGGAGCTACCCACATACCAAAAAGCAAAAAAGAAAAAAAAAAAAAAAAAACACAACAATTAACAAAACAAGAAAAAATGCTTACCCTTAACAATAATCAAACACAATTCCATTTTTCCATTATATTATTATAAATATCATTTTAAATAACCATTTTACCTAAGTGTGATAAATTCATACATAACATGTAATAGAATTATAAGGTGATATTAAATTTATATATATAAATAATTGGACAATATGTATCACATCAACAAAAACATGCATATTTTTAAAACAAAAATTTCACACTTTTAACTTTTGCACAGAGAAATAATTCAAAATTCATTTAAAAATTATATGTACTAACATATTTACTATAGTGCTTATAACAATATATTTATTATATCAGAAATATGAGAAACAGTTTAAATGTCTAAAATAATAGTTATTTTTTAAGAATTATAACCGGGTAACAACATAATAATTTTATGACATCATGTTAAGTTAGGAAAAATACAATATAGAAAATGTGTGTGAGAAGGCAAGATGGCGACTGGAGAGGAGGTCCCTAAAGCCTCTCCCAGAAAACACAATTGAACGGCCTTCCAGGAGCCAAGAAAGAGGACCCTGAGTTACAAAACGGCTGTTGAGAAATCCACAAATCGCAAGTAAACACTTGAAGGTTGGCGAGAAGGGGGCGAGTTGCGGAGAGGGAAGGGAGCAGAGACAGACCACAACAGGACAAAATCCCTGCTGACAATTCGGAGCGGCGCAGTTTGGTAGAGAGGAGAGACTGGGGAGCTGGGGATGGAGTTTGGGAGCCAGCCTCTGAACATTTCAGTGGTAGAAGGGCTGAGTGAGGACTCTGAACTGCAAAGATGACACTCCAGCTCTAAGCCCCCTAGAGACCTACACAGGGCTGCAGTTCCTGTTCTCAGCCCGCTGCAAAGGTGACCCTGCTGTCTCAGGCCAGGCCCACAGCATTGGACTTATGGAGCAGGCGCTTCCTCGTGCACCCCAGGGTTCTGAAAGCAGTGTGAGCTCGTAGACTGCCAGATGCTGAATCAGGGCTAGGAAGAAAGACTGATTTGATAGCATGTACACGAGCCAGCAGAAACTACCCTCAAAATAGCTTCCTCAGCAAAGGGCAGAAGGCAGAGCTGCCTTTGGAAAGCCTTTTGTTGGCCTCTCCCCAGGATATATGTGCATAGACTCCAAACGCAGTAGGAGATCAGAAACAAGAAACAAACAGCCCCCTCTCCCCCAAAACTTGACACCCAGTGCCACCTAGTGTCTGCCCTACAGCAAGACACCACAAAAGCAATAATCTGGGCACTGAACAGAAAGCCCTCATGTCAAAGAGGAAGAACCCAGCGGACAGGATGAATTCCTTAAAAACTAAAACTCCTCAGAAAGAACATGAAATTTACCCAGAAGACAGCTTGTTACAACTGGAAGTGTCAGATTTAAGTGACGGAGTATTTAAAGCAGCCATTCTAAAGGCTGTGAGAGAAATGAAAACCTAATTGCAGAACACCATAGCTGAGATAAATAATATAAAAAAGGATATAAACGACATAAAAAAGGAACTCTGTGAACAAAAAGAACAATTTAACAAAGAAATTCAAAACATAAGAAAGATTGACATGAAAATATGAGAAATAAATAATACAATAAAAGAAGTGAGAAATGAAATAACTGCCGTAGAAAACAGGGCCAAGGAGATGGAGGAAAGAATTAGTGATATTGAAGATCAGAACATGGAAACAGCTCAGAAAGAGGAAGAGAGGGAATAGAGAACCAAAAGGATTGAAAGAACTCTGCAAGAACTATCTGACTCCATGAGACATAACAACATCAGGATAATAGGAATAGAAGAAGAGGTAGAGCATTCTACAGAGAGCATACACAAACAAATCATAGGCGAGAACTTTCCAAACCTATAGAAAGATCTGGAACCCCAAGTTCAAGAAGAAAACAGGTCCCCCAGATACCTTGACCCCAATAGATCTTCTCCAAGACACATGGTACTAAAGATATCCAAAACTAAAGACAAAGAGACAATTCTCAAGGCAGCCAGGAAGAAAAGAACTATAACATTTAGAGGAAGACCCATCAGGCTGGCATCAGATTTCTCAGCAGAAACTCTACAAGCCAGGAGAGAGTGGAATCCAATATCCAAAAATTTAAAAGAGAAAAATTTCCAGCCAAGAATAAATCATCCAGCAAAATTATCTTTCAGATATGAAGGTGGAATAAAGACCTTCTCAGACAAACAGAAGCTGAGGGAATTTGCCAGCACGAGGCCAGCACTCCAAGAAATACTGAAGGAGGCTCTTCAGCCTGAAACAAAACATCAGGAAAAATGGAACAAAGTTGGGGCAACAAATAAGAAACAAAAACAAACAAACAAACAAACAAACAAACAAACAAAAACAAAGAAAGAAATCAGTAATGGCCACAGGAAATCCTCACATATCGATCATCACTCTAAATGTTAATGGACTGAACTCACCAATAAAAAGACACAGAGTAGCAGACTAGATTAAAAAACAGAATGCATCCATATGCTGTCTCCAAGAAACACACCTCAGCTGTAAGGACAAACACAGACTCAGAGTGAAAGGATGGGATACAACACTCCAAGCAAATGGTAACCAGAGAAAAGCAGGAGTGGCCATACTGATATCTAATGAAATAAACTTCAAGTTAAAAGAGATAATAAAAGACAAAGATGGTCATTACATAATGATAAAAGGCACAATGCAACAACAAGAAGACTTGACACTAATCAACATATATGCTCCCAACCAGGATGCACCAAAATACACAAAGAAAGTACTAACAGACTTGAAAGGAGAAACTGATGAATACACAATCATAGTGGGAGACTTAAACACCCCGCTAACAGCCATGGACAGATGATCCAAACAGAAAATAAATAAGGAAATAACAGCTCTAAATGACACATTACAGCAGTTGGACAAAATTGACATTTACAGGACACTTCATCCAGCAAAAAGAGACTACACCTTCTTTTCTAGTGCGCATGGAACATTCTCAAGAATAGACCACATGCTGGGACACAAAAGCAGCCTCAGCAAATTCAAGAAGATCGAAATCATACCAAGTGTATTCTCAGACCACAAAGCTTTGAAATTGGAGATCAACTGTAAAAGGAAAGCAGAAAAAACCACATACACATGGAGATTAAACAACAGCTTATTAAAAAAGGACTGGATAAAAGAGCAAATAAAAGATGAGATTAAAAATATATAGAAACTAATGACAATGAAAATACAATGTATCAGAATAATTGGGACACAGCGAAAGTGGTAATAAGAGCGAAATTTATATCATTACAGGCCTATCTTAAGAAACAAGAAAAATCACAAGCAAACATCTTAGCATCCCATCTTAAAGAACTAGAAAAAGAAGAGCAGACAAAACCCAAAGTCAGTAGAAGGAAAGAAATAATAAAAATTAAAGCAGAGCTAAACCAATTAGAGAACAGAAAGACAATAGAAAAAATTAATTACGAAGAGCTGGTTCTTTGAGAAAGTCAACAAAATTGACAAACCCCTGGCGAGACTCATCAAAGGACGAAAGGAAAGGATACAAATATCCAAAATTAGAAATGAAAGGGGAGAAATTACCACTGATACCACAGAAATACAAAGGATTATAAGAAAATATTATGAAGGACTTTATGCCACAAAATTTAACAACCTAGAAGAAGTGGACAAGTTTCTAGAAACTTATAGCCTACCGAGACTGAACCAAGAAGAACTGGATAATCTAAATAGACCAATCAATAGCAACGAGATTGAAATGACTATCCATAATCTCCCTAAAGGCAAAAGCCCTGAACCAGATGGTTTCACCAACGAGTTCTACCAAGCATTCAAAGAAAAATTAACGCCTATCCTCCTCAGACTCTTCCAAAAAATGGAAGAGGAAGCAGTACTTCCTAACTCATTCT
This sequence comes from Lyroderma lyra, assembly GCA_004026885.1. Taxonomy (NCBI): domain Eukaryota; kingdom Metazoa; phylum Chordata; class Mammalia; order Chiroptera; family Megadermatidae; genus Lyroderma; species Lyroderma lyra. The sequence continues at coordinate 89,814 of PVJL010006559.1, forward strand.
ATGAGGCCAACATTACTATAATACCAAAGCCTGGCAAAGACAACACAAAAAAAGAAAACTATAGGCCAATATCTCTGATGAACACAGATGCAAAAATCCTGAACAAAATATTAGCAAATAGAATACAACAATGCATCATAAAGATCATACATATGATCAAGTGGGATTCATCCCGGGAGTACAAGGATGGTTCAACATACAAAAATCAATCAATGTGATACACCACATAAACAAAATCAAAGATAAAGACCATATGGTCATTTCAATTGATGCAGAAAAAGCTTTCGACAAGGTACAACATCCATTTATGATCAAAACACTAAATAAAATAGGTATAGAAGGAAAGTATCTCAACATAATAAAGGCAATATATGAGAGACCCTTGGCTAACATCATACTGAATGGGGAAAAGCTGAAACCTATTCCCCTAAAATCAGGAACAAGACAGGGATGCCCCCTGTCACCACTGTTATTTAATATAGTACTGGAAGTTCTAGCCACAGCAATCAGGCAAGAGAAAGGAATCAAATGTATCCAAATTGGGAAAGAAGAGGTCAAATTGTCACTATTTGCGGATGACA